>VJMH01006855.1:0-12523 GCA_009835185.1 Aphanomyces stellatus | reverse complement strand
ATCGTGGAGACGTTTTCTCAGTCGGCCATGCTCATGCCAGGCATCGTCCTCAACGAGCACCATGACGCGTTGCTCCAGTCTAAGGCCAAGTCAATGGCTCTGGTTTGAGTTTGACACGCACTCGATGTCGCCCAGTCGGCTGTTCGCCAACGTAGTTGTCGCCCGTTAGTTGTTTGGATATGCTGGCAAACACAGGACGATTGCGACGGACCAAGTGGCGTCAAACTGCCGACTACATTCGTGTCTTCTGTCCTCGGGATTGACTACAATGTCACTATGTCGATGCACTAACTGATGTCCTTGACACTGATGCAAGTCTACATGACTAACCCTCTCTCGGCAATTGAAAGCACATAACCACAAAATGCGTCGACGGCATAAAGATGTGCCTGTGCTGCGTCGTGCACGTGGCCGTCAAGTAAACAAGCTCCTCGTCTTCGTCCTTCAGCTTCGCATTTCCCGTCAGGACTTCGAATACGTAAATACACCATCAACAAAAATAAATGTTGCTCGACGCTGGACTCTTTGGTTTCATAGTGCTTGTGGCCCATGCCTCAATGTCTACCCTGGCAACATGGCGAGTTGTATTGCGGATGAAATATTACTGTAACAACGTCCAAGTTCCAAAGTGTGTTGTGCAGCAAGGGAGTTAAATCCGTCCGACCATCGGTGGTGGGAGACGTGGCGGTGGCAATCCGGTTGCCTGCCGTTGTCGAAATATAATGATCTCCAGAAATAATCAAGTGCTTGACGGTGTCCGATTGGCTCAAATGTTGTCATCCAAAAGAAAATAATATCCATCAATTCATATTGGCGGGGTGAAATTTATAATAATCAGACTACCTGTAGGGTTGACAGATGCTGGTCTTCAGTTAATATTTGTTGAAACGTCGAACGAGTGTTACAATTTCTAGTCGTGAGTTTGATGTTCTTGCGCGGGACGTTGATTTTCGGATTCACATAAAAAATCGAAAATTCGTTCAGCTCTACTTGTAGTCTATTCACTGTCTATGAATTATTGGATTTCACAGTGTCAATTTGATGCTTGGATATACAAAATCGAAAAAAAACAATAATAATTTGAAGAGCAATATCCACTTTGCATGTTTTGATTTGATATCGACTTGGTCAACTGAATCATACAAGTCAAAATGCTGCTTTCTTTTATACATCATCGAAACTACACATCTTTATCGCTATGTCCAAAGAAGTTCATTGTCCAACATTGTCCACAATCTTTTCTCTGTCTAAGGAAGGATTCATGCGCAGTTTTTAAACTCAAATGATGCCTAAACACCTGAATGGGTATTCTGCAAGTAGCCACATCGAGCCAGAGGCGCATTGTTAAATTCCTTCTTTGTACTGTTATGCCTGAGAAATTCTGGAATTCTCGGTACTTTTGTCCTCTTGTTTAACAGCAATTTCTTGTAAAAGTTGACAATGCTGCTTGACCGTCCTTGTGCCGCTCCGATGCTCGAAGCCCATGGCTTACCCAAGTGAAAAAAAATTTGTGATTTTCTTCCGACGTCCACAATGGATCCCCGTCCGCCGTGCACATTCGTTGAAACCCTGCGAACGTTTTCTTGATATCCATTTTGCAAAAAATCGTTCCAGCTGGCGATATCCAACCGCAGATTGGCGGGGGCGACAAACAATATTGCTCTATTTTGCCTGGTTGCAACGAAGCTTGGAAGGTGTGTGATGTCCTTGGCACATCTTGACATGGTTGATGGAAAAGGGGCGTGGCATATCCGGATAAGTTGTTCATATAAAATGGAATCGACCAATCACAGTCCCGATTGTTTTGAATTTCCACCTTTGGGCTCCCATCGTCACCGCGTCGCCGCCTTTATCGCCCACGAGTCAATCATAGATGTGCAAATGGAGGTGCCAGGTATTGGCGCCAGCTCACTCACGCTGTCTGTCGTCCAGTAATACATCCTCCATCCGCGCATCCCTCAAGGTTGGGTCAATCGAGATGAGGTGCCTTTAGCTCGATGTTCCCACAGGCGAGTCTGAGTTTCAGCGGGTTTGCGGCATTTGTCGTTTTGTGCATCAAGATGTCACAACAGTTGGTCATGGGACGCCTCTTAGACGACACGGGGCCACTAAACGTGGATTATTGTTTCTGGATTACCACACACGTGTGTTTTCTTCCGCCGGTGCCCCCACATTAAGCTCGGATATCCAATCCCTAGCTCCACGTGAAGCTCTCAACCACATGCACGACGACACAACGAAGCAGTTTATAAAATTCTCTCTCTCGCTGCCGCAATGTTGTTCGACTCCCCGACACGGCATTCTCTCGCTACGCTTTTGTCCTTGTCAAGCTAATCGCCGATCTCAAGTTGACGCAACTGCCGAGCCCACTTCTTTAATAATCACGACATTGCCCAGTATACACAATGGAGCCAGACGCGAAGGGCGACTGACTCTCGGAAGGTGACCCCAAATGCACGCTCGGTTGAGTTAATTCAGGACATCTCAAATATAAAATAATTGATGCAGCCTATGGAAATGTTTGATTGCGTCTGTGTACCTGGTATTTGTCAAAGACAATGTATCATTGGGCAGTTTCAAAATAATTGCAATTAATTGCATCCGGGTCATATTGGTTCAGTGACATCTTCATCTCGCTCCATGGGGAAGCGGGGGCGAGCACCATTTTGGGAAATGATTTAAATTCGGAGTAAACGCATGAACTTCGCTTTTCGGTCGTCAGGCTCGAGGTTGAGTGTCAGTGGAAATTTAATTGCAAGTTGCATCAAGGGACTTAAAATCAACAACTTGATTTGATAATTCTTGAATATGTTTTACAAAATTATCTATCTTGACAACAGGAAATATTGCATGCCGTACATTGTTGCTGACGCTATGTCCAACAGTCAGAGCATTCGTACATTTAGCACTGTGGTGGCGAAGGAAATTATGACAATATGTGAGACTCGAACAGGCCGAAGATTTTCACTTCACAACAAATTATATCGAAAAACCCTGATCCCTTCATCGTTGTCTTCGTTGTCTTCAGAGGCACTGGAGGTCTCTGAGCGAACCTTGCTGGTCAATAGAAAGACATTTCGCCCGAATTTTCTTCTTTCGGTCGCTCAAATCCGCTGCATCGATGCTCGCTCGGAACGAAAAGTCAGACGAGGCAATCGTTTTCAGAATATCAGCATCGGCAATATTGATGAATTCCTTCATACTGCCTGGTTTGACAAAGAGGTGGAGGACGAGAACAGCCGCGCACCAAACATCAGAAACTGTTGAAGGATGTAGTCCTGTTGAATGGCCCAATATATACTTGGCCATTTCAGGTGGGCAATATTGCTCCGTGCAATGTTTGGTCATTGGCGTGTCCAATTTGGCCGTGTTGTCAAAGTCAATCAGCTTGTAGCCCGCCTCATCGCCAAAATAGACCACATTTTCAAGCTTGATGTCGCAGTGGAGATAACCGAGGTCGTGGAATACGCCAATGACGTCGAGGATATCTTTCAAACAGCTAAAACGTTGAAAACCGTTTTGTTGGAGTCGAGGGAGACGCTCCTTGCAGTTGGTCAAACCGTGTTCCATGATAATGACAAAACAATTGTTGGCATCAAATGTCACGGCTCCCCATTCTTCGCACTTGACCACGTACGAACGGCTTGCTCATTTCTCGAATGATGGGTTTCATCCAAAAATGCAATTTCCATTTTCGGTTTTGTCAGCTTGGCAACCAATTTTCGTGTTGCTTTGCTGTTTTTACAACACTAAACATGCTGTGATTGCTTGCCGCGATGACTTCTGCATGCAATACAAAATTGTTGCTGAGGGGCCACTGCTGCGTCTTGCAGACACGAAAGTACGATACAAGGTCTTTCAGCAATTCAAAGGTTGGAAGTTTTGGACTGGAAGCCTTGAAAGAGCAACCAAAGCTGTTCCCATGCGCGAATCGTCCATGAACTCTGGCAATTTCGACATATCTTACTTGGCTTGTGTAAAAAATGTTGTCTGCGAGCAGGCCGACCGTGTGAGTATTCAAAGCAAGCCTGGAAACCATAGTGGAACCAAAAGCGCCGATTAAATCACTAATGCATGGCGGCGACATAGAAGCTAGAACATGCATCACCTCAATCATTCGTCGGTCTGCAATGTGCTCTTGCCAGCTGGTCTTTTCATCGCTCTGGGTATTGTTGAATGTAACGTTAATTGTTGAACAATATTGAAGTCACCCAAAAACTCCAAGGTCGAGAAATTCCGCGCCAACTTGGGGTCCAAAATACTGGGATTGAAGAGCCCATGTTTGAACACGTTCGGGGTCACGTTCTCGTTCACCATCAGAGTTTACTGTTAGGTGAAGCCAGTTCGAAACGACATTGGGCGCAATTTGAGGGACATTTGATAAACGAAACGACCATAGAAGCCCTGGCACGAGATATTATGTTGGTGACCTTTCAAAATCTCGGAATATTTAGCCCTCTATCAATAAATCGTACATTGGAGGGATTCTGTAACACCAAATCAACATTGCAGCTTGACAATGGCATGCAGACCGCATTTGCATCGTGAGGGGAATCACGAGTATGTGCAAGCTGCCCACCACTGATTCGCCTTGGCTATACGCTCCTTGTGATTGTTGCTACGATTGCGTCATCATCTCGAGAGACAGGTCAAACATAAAGCAAACTTGTAGACCCGTGTTCGACTTACAGTTCCCACCAGCAAAGAACAGTGTTCGACAACCACAATCATCCAAGGTATTGTTCGTTTGTTCGCAACATTGGCACTGCTTCGTCGTAATCTTGTTGACCACTTATGGTTTCCACTCACTGTCTCGGTCTGCTCAATATTCACAACAAGTATCGGCAATCATGTACCCTTGTTATAGGGCGATTCGTGGTTTTATATATGGGAACTGCGCAGTTCAACATGGAACAAAACAACAAATTGCCTCACATCGACCAAGAAGGACAACTCGCGGGGCCATGAGTCAAAGAATCAACGAGTGAGGTCTCTGTGCTACCAGATCCCATTCCAAGACTAATCCAAGCGCACGCATCTCGGCAATTTTTTTTCGATGCAGGAAATTCCGACCAATATGCCACTCGCCTCCACCTAAATACGACCATCTAAGTCGATCGTGTTCCAAATAGACCGCTCTGCTTCTAAGCAAAGTGAAAATTAGTAACGCATGGCGCAAGTACTTCGACGTGGTGTGTTCTATTTCAAGCCCCACACCACTTTAGTCAAACCAATATCTTGCGCCGCTCGAGGTGATTTCGTATCCCGTTGCCAACAAAGACTGAGATAGTCCTTATTTAGAGCAAATGCGTCACCGTGGTACGACTTGGGCCGCGTCATCCTCTTTGGCTGCCTTGAATACACCTCCTTCACGTGTCGTGAGATCATTTGACACAAGAAAATGCGGCGCACGGGATCCTTTGATATTAAACAGTGCGTGCTGATAACCTCATATCGAAACCAATTGGCAGTCCCGCGAGAAGAACACGACGTGTAATATAGGTTCAAGTGAGCGCTCGTGCATTTTTAAAACCAACAGCCTCGACGTCCAGTGGTGAAGACACTTGGCAGCCTCACCTCGGTTGACGCCAGTAAAGAAAATTTAATTTGTTTCGATCAGCCCAAGAGCAATTCCATTTACGTAGGTGTGCAAGACAAAGACGTAAGTGATGCGATTATATTGGGCATTGATTTATTATTGGCCAATGATATGGAAATGAAGTCGCGAAAGATGCGACTGAATTCAAGTACGGTTGAGCGGCATGATATTAGGCGACAGACATGGGTTGTTCATCCATAGAAATTCAAGTTCAGTCGAAGGTTCATCATTGGCGATTGTGGTATCAAATTAAATACACCTGACAATAGTTGGAACACAGCGACAGTCATGTGCCGACACAGAAACTGCATCCCATTTTGAGAAATTTTCCTATTCGTTTCCTCGGTGGTTTTGTTGAATGTATCCCTCCTGCGTTCAACTTCTATACGTCTCCTGCTATGAATTGCTGATACCCGCACTGCTCTTTCCACGACCTATTTGTACACTTGGCTCAATATATTGGACGCTGCTCTTCCAATGCGGTTGGCAAATCGACATTGACTATCGTACTCGAGCTAGAATTGCATTGTGTGGTCAACCCGAACCGTCATGAAAAAATCACAGCGAAGGTATGTCGAAGTTTGAGGCATTTTATTCCCTTGTGATCGCCGCTTAACGCAAATGCAGGGTAGCATTCAATTCATCGATGTTCTGTGGTTAATTTATCATTTGACAGATGTGGTTGTTAATTTATCATTTGACAGAATCGAGGACTGCAATAATCAAAACAAAAACCTGACGGGAAGTGTTGTCGCGACAGTTGAAGATGAGGTCGCACATTTACCGCCTGAACAAGTTGTTGTCTTGCCTGATCTTGATGTGTTGCAGGAAAGGATAAAAATGAGCAAACAAGTCGATGGTGAACATGGGGACAATTTTTACCAACGTCAAACACAGACTACTGTGTCCTTTTTTCTTGGACCAGAAGTGTATATCTAGCTAGCACGCAATTTGAATTTTTAAATGATTGAAGGTTGTTAAATTAGCTGCTTATTCTGAAATGATTTCCAATACTTCCAAATGCATTCAGAGGCAAAGTCGTGAACTCCTTTCGTAGCTCAACACCGCAAAAGTCCAGACGCAAAAGACCAAAACCGTATAATCGTGAGAAGGACTCAAGGGGGCAAGCGTGTGACAGGAAAATAGCCACGCTGTGTGGGCGTCCAAATTTGACCATTACATTGTGTCTGAAAAAACATAATAGCTGTAAACTTGAATAATTCTGTTTTATGAATATATTCTGCCTTTTTGTAGTCTTATCGAAAATCTCGAGAACACTCAATGCCGTTCATGACTACAAAAAGATACGAGCGGAATTAATAACTCTTGTTTGAATGATGCATAATCAAAATGAAAGCACATGGGCTCACGACGCTAAGTTTCATTCATAATTATACAAAAAAACTTCAGATTAATATAGGTGTTTGAGAGTTTTGCCTGTAAAATCCTACGTTATTTCCTCAAAGAAAACAACGTAGGATTTGTTTCTTTTAAAAAAGAAACGAACGATTAGTTTTGGTCTCCTGAACAAAATCATTCACGACATTGAGAATCTCCGTGTTAAAAATATCCACCTAAAAATCTAATATCGTTCGCACCAGCATTGCCACAGGTTCAAATTAGAATATAAACAGATGTTACAGAATCTTGGTTTGATTCACAATAAACAGGCAACTGAAATTCTTGCCTAGGCGGCTACTGTGGTATTATCCATCGCGGTGCGAGAATCGTACGATCTTTTCGTCAATTGCGGCATGAGCCTCAAAATGTCTTCCAATATACCACGCCCTGTAGAATCAATACACAGTCACTTTTCAAGAATTTTCCGCTTTTCTTGACTGAACGCAGTATTGTCAATACTTTCTCGGAATGAAAAGGTTGAACTGGCGATGCGCTCTGGAATTTTCATCCTCTTTTTCAAGATTCTCGAACTCGATGAGATACCCACGGCGCGAAAACAGTTGGAGCACAAGGACATCAGCACTTCAAACGTCCAATGCAGTTGAGGCTTTGAGCGGTGTAGCTTCCGAGTTCATTTCTGATCGAAATAGTACCTTGCCATTTCGGGTGGGCAATACTCTCTCGTAAAATGCGGGGCCTTGACGTCCTCGCCAATGAGTTCCGTGCACTCGAAATCTATCAACTTGAACTGATCGTTGAATAAGACAAAATTGTCCATCTTGATGTCCCCGTGAATGTACCCGAGTTTGTGCAGTGCTTGTATCGACTTTATCGTTTGCTCCAAATAGACCAACTGTTGATTGATCGACGATTTGAACAATTTGTCCGTTCGCTTGGTGCTGTCTTCGCCGCGTTCCATGACGACAGCATAACTTTTGAAGTTATGGAACTGGACTTCACCCTACTTTTTGCACTTGACCAAATGTTGCAGTGCATCCTGGGTCCCAAGCGTATGAATGCGTTCCATAAACTTGAGCTCCTTCTCGCCAATCAACCTGGCCACCAATTTTTCGTGACATCGTTTGGTGTTCTCAACGCGCAAGATGCAAAAATTTCCTTTTTCAATTTCCTCACACAGCTTGAAATTTGTGAAGATAGTCCACGATTGCTGTTTCTCACCGAGGTAGTTCTCGATTTCTTTTTAATGGGTGCGTGTCGACCCAGAAGCACCAGCAATACTTTACACATGCGCGGGTCATTCATGTATTCGGAGAGTTTGTCAACGTTATTTTGTACGCAGAGAAGAATCTGGAGGAATTCGCTGTTTCCCAAAAACAAAACGGTATCGGGGCTTCTCGCCAAATGAGGAGTCATGAACTCTGGTTTCAACACACGGATAATTTCGTCCCGTGATGCTGTCCTCAGCAAAGACAAGGCGACGTCCAATTCAGAGTCAGATGTCCCAGGGGGTTCAGGTGAAATTTGAATTGGGTGGTCTTGCTTCAGGACATCTTCGAGAATCTTCAATGCTTCTTCCATTCTCGCATGGGTCGCTTTGAATTTGTATGGAGAAGACTTGACTTCTTGTAACGTGTTGCGGTTTTCCGGGACCGTGAGCCATTCCAACATGGCATGATTCTCCTTTGTGAGTCTGTTGGTTATTTCCATCATCGACGCATCGAAGGCTACTGCCACGCGTTTGCTCATTTCAATGTGTTTCATGGTCACGAAACACTCAAACTCGGTGTCGGTAGATTCCAAACCTCTAAAGCTGCGTCGAATCGATTCATGCGATGCAATAGCTTTGATGTCGAACTCAAACACATCCGTCAGCAGATTCATCTCCACAAGGGTCTTTGACTTGGCAACAAATGCAAGAACGAGTGCCAAATTGTTTGTGATATCAATGTCGTTGTCCCCAAAACACGAGTTTTCCAAGTCCAAGCTGACGAAGCATTCCATCCAAGGCAGCGTCTCGCGGAGAAATCGATGCAAGAGGGTCGAGGGTGCGCTCGATATAATGTGCGTCAATCGAAGGGTGTCCCCACTGGAAAACTTCATCACGCGACGGCAACGACGTAAAGGTCGCACTTGGGTGGGCAAATTGAGAAACCCGGCGCAAGTCGAACGGTCGGCCGACGACGTGGATGTGTTGGTACAATTGAGCAATTTCTGGGAAGTCTTGGAGAGGGTCGATACTATTGGAAGCGAAAAATTGGCCAGAGATCGATCTTCTTGCGCGTCAAGCGTAACTTCCACAGTGATCGGAGCGGTCCAGGCGGCGTGTTCGGAGCGTCGATGTGGAGGATTCGAGGAAGGCAAAGAGCGAGTCGGCGTCGGGGACGTAGACGGCGATGGCGACGAGGAGATCATGGGGCAGATGTTGCGAGAACACCATGGCAGCAGAGGTTCTGTCACAAATTCAAAATGCGATACTGTCGTTTTTGGCGCGCGTCGAAATGGATCTTAGTCGCCAGGCTCATGATCATCTAGATGTGCTTGATGGGCGCCCCGCAACGACAGCAACCCCTCACACGTTCGATGACCAATGCATTCTCCGTAGCAACACGTGTTGCTCCGTTGATCGACCCAGGCAAGTGGTGACTCGATCGACTTTGTGCACTTGTTGGCGAGCTTTGAACCCTCGACGTACCACGTGCTTGCAGATGCTTTGGCTATGTTGGCGCCCCTCACTAACGAAGTCACGAGTTGGCTGGCTCAACCCGCGGGCGGCCAATACCAAGTAGACCCAGACGGGCACGACGCGACCTGCAATCATCAAGTCACGGCGCCAGTGCTCTAGAGTGGCCAAGGCACACGCTTGGTCTTTGGTGTATGGACAAACTAGAACATACCTCTTTGAATTGTTTGCGCGCCGTCTCCTCATGCTACAAGACAGCAATAGCCGTGTCATTCCGTTGTTCACCATGACGTATCTGCTTAACATCAAAACAACCGTCGCGTTCTTTGACGAGTCGTTGGACTTTGGTTTGAAACCGCGCTTTTCTTTCGAAGAGACGCTCTCATGTCTCAGAATCGATGGTATTGCATCCGCTCTTGTTGGATTCGACTCCAATGGCAAGCTCATGCTGGATACCACAAGCAAGATGACGGCAACACCAACATCTACCACGTACTCATCAAGTCACATACGCAAACGAGACGTTGGGCGTCAAGAATTTCCATGGACAATGTCATCTGCAGAGTCGTTCTCAAGTTGAAGTGTTAAGACCAAGCACACGTGTTGCATTCTGGACGACTCCCCAGTACGACCCAGTAGATTATGGACCGTCGGCAGAACCGACGATTTCCGCTCTCACGGTAGACCCAACCACAGTAAGGTCGTACTTCGAAGTATTATATTCCCCTTCTTTTGTTAACATGTACTAGTAGCAACTATTTGCCTGGCTCAACCCTGTTCGAACCATGTCGAAGTCTCATGACCAAGTGCTCATTCTTTGTGAGCCAAGTCGCAATAAATAATAGAAGTGATTTGTGGCAATGGGAATGTCTTGATTCGCAGCCGCAAGAAACTCAAGGGGAGAACGGTCAAGGTTCTTGGGGGTGGGTTCCAAGGTCAACGCAGTCGTTGGTGAGCGAGCAGTCAGGGATTCTTCCGTGGATGAATGGGGCAAACACACAACTTCGAGGGGCAAAAGTTGAGTAATGGGTGGTCTTGTACAGGTGGGACCGTTGGGACTTGTGGGGGTATTGGGCGCTTCGAAGTTTGACCTTGTGCTGATCGGCGTAGGGGGCAGAAGGGACTTCAAAGACTGTCGTTCTGTGGCCCGAGAACTGAAGCGAGACTTGGCTGCTTCTGGTGAGGGCGATTGGGTAAACGTGGGAGCAAGGTCCTTCGATCTTCGATCTTGTCTCAGCTTACCAACACCAACTGGGCCTGACGGTCCCGTCTGGTGTTGTCGATATGTTTCCTCGATTCCTTGTTGTTCGAATGTTGATTCCCTCCATTCCAGGGCCATATCACTACTTGGTGACCCCAGATTTGATCATCTTCCCTTCGCCACAAGCCACCCTGGTCGGCAGTGACAAGCTACGTTGGAACTCCCGATCAAGTCATGGAACTACCACCACGTCGTCATCATCATCACCTTCGATCGCAAGGCGCCACGGTGCGCAAGGACTTGACCAGCGACTCAAGCGACATGGACGCCAAGAGGCGCCCCACGACGATGGGGGTCTTCACGTGACTACCCCGAAGGGCACGAAGGCCTTGCCGGCTGCACCTTCAATTCCCGAAGCGATGCCTTCGTCTGGCGATGCCATTGAATCCGAGGTGGAAGGTGCCGCCAAGGAGGGGAGTGCGAGTCGCTCGTCGACAACTCAGGATGAGAGGGGGCAAACGACGGCGAACCAAAGCGGAATTGAACAACCACCGGTTAGTCGAGACGGTGTGGAGTGCTCATCGGCCACCCAAGGATCTGCTAGTACTGCCCATCCGTCTTCGGACGCGGAAAGTGATCGCAGCGATGGGTCTTGGCGCAGTTCGATCGGACAGCACAGCCAGGCGACGCGCATCAGCGAATTGGTAAGCGTGATCGACCGCCATGAGCACACTTTGATCGCCTTGAGCGATACTGTGAGCCGCTTAACGACTGTCATGCGTGAACTGGCCTTGATGGGTCGAAATGGTGTTTGCGGAGTGATTGATGCAGCCACGGGTGCCCTTGTTCCAACGCTTACGACACGTGTCCTCAGCGAGCGGCTGGCATTCGTCGTGATCGTCGTCGCACGCCCCGTCCGATATCGGACCTGTGTGGCATGTAAACCACCAAACGGACGGCGTGTACCAACTTGAAGGCAACGTGCCCTGCGCGGTTGGGCAATCGACACCCCCTGCAGCCTGACGGGTGGCCTCAAGCATAGGCTTAACCTTTGTAAATGGTTTTCCTTGCGGTACCAATCAACCGTTGAAACGCCCCGTTGGAGTATATGTTGTCGCAGTTGCTCGGATCCTCCAATCAGGTTTCGCCAAGGCATGATGTCGAACTGCGATTGGTAGGTTCGTCCCCGTTACTTGAAAGCTTCCGATTTGCACCGTTGACGCGAATTCCTGCCGCAGTCGCTCGCTTGCGTAGCTCGAACCTCATTTCCAATCTTTGCCTGAGCTGCGCACTTGTCAGCTCTCTTTGGTGGGCCTTGGTTTCGTCCTGGTGGTCCCGCTTGTTCCACCTCATTATGTCATCTTCTGCTGATGCTCTCGCCGTGCCTTTGTCTTCGACTGCCGATGCTGAATCACGCTTGCCTTCGTCTTCGACTACCGATGCTGAATCACGCTTGCCCCCCGAAGCGCCCTTCGGGGCTGCCTTGTTAGCCTTGAGTCAGCTGCCTCCGATCTTGTCGTATCGCCAAACGCACGGACTCGAAGCCCCACCCGTTGTACCCCCTCTCATAGTCCCGGCCATCCAGCTGTGGAAGGATGCGGACGCTCAGGAGCACGTGGAGACGATGCGCCAGCGTCATCAATACTATCTGGAGTACAACTCGGCCATGTCCGGGCCTGAG
>VJMH01006848.1:0-42625 GCA_009835185.1 Aphanomyces stellatus | reverse complement strand
TCAACAAGCGCTTTGTCTTTCAAGAGCGCCTTTTGTTGGCTCGTGATACCTCGTGTACACCGCCGCGCCAGTTCTTGGCTCAAGTCGAGAACTTGCTCGCGGAGCAGTTGCAGGTCCGTGTGGACATTTTGCCGGTACTGTCGCTTCCGTTCGCGCTCGTACTCTCGAATAGACTCCAAGTCTGGCTCTGGCACAACTTCAGCTCGAGTTTGTTCCTTGAGTCGCTTGTTCCGGAGTTCGGCGCGGTACCGCCGCTTCCGATCCCGCTCGTACTGCCGCCTGGCGTCGTCCATGATGGATGCGCAGTGCCGTGGGTGTCGGGATAAATTTACCAGAAAGTAGCGTATATTTCACCAGGGTGTGCGTCGAAGTAATTCGACTTACTTTTGTCATCATTTAAATGGATTAGAATATAATTTTAACAAAAACGTCATTTATTTGAGGAACTACTTATACTACTACTGGAGTACTACTAGTAGTTGTACGAGTCAATATTCTACTTCGAAATAAATATGAATTATGAGTTGCTTTCAATCGCTCTATTCCTTCTCAAAATGGTTAAATAACTTGTCGGTTGCAACTCAATCATTCAATATTATGCAAAATTGACCCCTCTGCTCCCACACTGTGCATTCGTTGAGCAAGTGTGCCAGACAATTGACTTGGACAGAAAGTGTGAGGTGCGTATCGGGAGAGGGGGGTTTGCTCGCATGGCTTGTTTTACATGCAAAGCCAAAGCCACGTGAGCGGTCAACTTGGAAAGCATACGTCGTTCCTGATGTCGACGAAGTAAACGATTATGATACGACGCGCTCCGAGCATGTGCTCTGGGTTGAGGACCTGATGGAAAATTAAAATTTGATGTTAAGCAATTGGTGTACTGGTTGGAGGTTTGGACCCACAAGTGAGACGTAAGGAGCAATTGATGGTCTTGAATTTGTTTGTGTCTTGCCTTCGTAATGGAGCGAGCGCGATCTGCTGGCAGAGTTATGGACGATGTGCCGCTCCAGCTCAACGCGTGGATTTGCTCACGTAGCACGCTCGCTTTCTCTGTCGATCGTTTGACGATATTGCACTTTTGGATGCATTCCAATGCTTTCTTTTGCCGTGTCTTCAGTTCGAGACTGTTCATATAGACGGAGTAATCTGTCATGAGGATTTGGTTCGAGAGGTTCCAGGTGCCATATTTTGGCCCCACTCACGCTAGTCAAGTCGCCACCACGATATGTCAGCCTTATTTGGCACATAAGAGGGGCACCTTGAACGACGAACCCGCGAGAATAAAATCGATTGGATTTGCCCAAGGGTCAACAGTTATATTGGCACGTGGCCATCATGTTAGTCCATTCAAAGGTTTGGCAACTCGACTGTGTCGTCCAACAACTCGAGTGCGTTCATTTGTGCGACGGCGTCGTTGACCGTGCGTGCAAACGCATCAGCTTGGTGCGCCAGCCCTTTCAACGAATTGTTTTGCATGCGCGCCAACATGACCTCCCGGGACGGATGCGGGGTGACACCAAAGCGTGCGGCCATCTGATCGAACGAGAGGTTGCCACACTGCGACGTCCGCGTGCGGCAGAGCGTCACGTCGTCTGCAATCTTCTCAATGGCAGTCCAGCCAATTCCGTACGGACGACCGTGATCGACTTCGAGCGGGAAACATTCGTCGTCGCGGACGTAGACGTAGCACAAGACGATGCGTGTAGCCAAGTCGTAGCGACGCACGAGCATTTGGATGTTGATGTTGGGGCGGGGCACGATGCGCTGGTAGCGGAAGCTGCCGTCACCGGCCAAAAACTAGTCGACGGTTGTGAGCCCACGATGGGTGATGCCATGATTCGTACCGTGATTTGGGTGCCGTTGGGTCGCGATGTGATGTTGGTCGCTTCGTCCCACACGACCTTGGCCACGGCCTCGTAGTTGGCAAAAAACGTGTGTTGCGTTGTGTTTTCGACGCCGAGGATGTCAAATTCGTCCTCGCCCGTGATAAAACTCGCCCCAATCGTGTCGTCAACCGACAGGATGCTGGCATGTGCAGCCACGGCCGAGTGGAACACGCGGTCCGTGAGCCATTTGTACCCGACTTGCCGCGCGTCCGCGTCCGCCAAGAGCGTCGAGTGCAGCCAAGGGTTGCCTTGGCCCAGCGCCTGCAAGCGCCACTTGAGTACATCACGAACAAAGTGACATGACCATCTACCGGTTGAATCGACGGTTGGACCCACGATTGAAGCACCTGGAGCAATCGACGTTGTTGCTCGAGCTGCATTCGAAGCGCTTTGTTTTCAATGGCCTTGATGGCTGATACATCCGGGAGGACGAGCGAATCGGTCTTGTGGTGCAGGTATCGTTCGAGCTCGTCGCGGAAAAACGCTGCCTTTGCCCGCAGTTGTTCCAGTTCGTCAGTGAGACCCGCGCGATATCGCCGCTTGCGCTCACGTTCGTACTCGCGCACAGACGACAGCATTGGCTCGGACGATTGCGAGTACGACGGCGCAACTTGAACTGGGGGCGCATTTTCCAGACGCTGCTTGCGCAATTCGGCGCGGTACCGCCGCTTGCGCTCGCGCTCGTACTGTCGTCTGGCCTCATCCATCATGATGAAGATCAACGATATGGAGGTGAAAAACTAGAGTTCCCAGGTGGTATTTTTAGTTTTTGTCCGCATCCAGGTGAAATAAAGATGTGGGAGGGACAGGAACAAACAATCAGTCGTTCTTGCGAAAACAGCCAAAACTCTCAACGAAAATATAACACGAGAATCATTTTTGCCCAATGAGACGTGACTGAATTGTTCCAAGAATGTATTTCAGCCAATTATTTGCAATTACAGTATTTCGGTAAAATCGGAACTGCCTTCCCCAAATTCAGGTTGGGTGCACCATGGCCAATACGGCTTGGGTCTGTCGAACTTGTGCCCATAGCTTTTCATTCGTCGAGATCGGCTGACTGGTGAGGTAATATGTGAGGATCCTGCGTTTGACTTTACCTGGTGGTCGCCGTGCCTCATGGTGGTTAGGCGGTGGACCTTGGTTTGAAGCGCGGCCACGGTGGCCCTGGTCTGGTTTTGGCAATATCGCTGGATGGCGCGGGTCCTTCGTTTTTGCGCAGCCTCGACTTCCCGCCTTGTCTCAAGGGTACTTTTGTGATTGGGAGGCGCTGCATCTCTTGGGCGTGGAGTAACTGGTCGTGCTCCTGTCGTCATCTGGCGCGATACCGTCGCGTTCGTAGTCGCGCTTGGCTTGTATGTCTGTGACAGGAGGAGTTTGGACCGTCGTACAGTGCTTTGGCAAAGTGAATATGAGAGGCGCATGCACAAGGGTGATAGACCAATATGTTCAGCGAGTGGCTACTGGCCGCCCTAACGTCAACACATGCCAGCATGCGTTTCTCGCGTTCAAACAAGGTGGTCAACACACAAAGAACCACAGCGTGCAATGTTAGCAACACGTTCTCACCGAAATCACGTCCTTTGAGGACGACGCGATGTATTTCCAAACCAGTGATGGCGATTTTCTTGTTGATCGACGTCGACTCTCCCGCCGACAAGCCCCAAGTGTCCCGACGAAATAATGTCCCGCGACCCAAGTTGAACATGACCCAAAACCCAAGCAGCGCGCAGCTTCACTGTTACTTCGTCGCTCCGGTTCACCTCTCCAACCCAATTTCTCTCAACGTCGTCCACTTCCATGTCGTCTCCACGGGCTCAGCACTGATCATATCGTCTAAAATTGTGTTCTGGCTGGACGTTGCGAATGGCTACGAAATACTAGTATGATGTAGCAAATGTAAAAATTGAATTCGACGCAAGGTACATCCCTACTATATGGACGGGAACTAGCTCTATCAAGGAATATGCGACCATAGGTCGGACTCGGTAAAATTGAAGTACGTAAGCAGCACACTCATAATAAGTTAGGACACTTGACACTTGACATTTAATGTAACAAGACCTGGTGTCATTACGTCACATATTTGTCAGTGTGCATCTGGCCTATTCATCGCCGTGGATGCCGGTCGTGACGGCAGTGCGTCGCCAACTTGCAGGCGTGCCACCTTGTCGGCCAAATCCTTGTCGACGAGCAAACTTCGGCTTTCAAACGACTGGGCGGCAATCGTTTCAATGCGTGCCATAGTTGCGTCGCGGGAGCGTGGGTGCGCGTCAACGCCGAAGATTTGTGCCATTTTCTCGAGCGAAATCACGCCCGCGGTCGTCATGGGCGAATATTGGATCGACCGACTGCGGTAGAGCGTGATGTCGTCGGCCACGTGCTGCAAAACGAGCCAGCCAAAGCCATGGGGCCGCATCTCGCCCCCTTCGAGGGGGAAACTTTCGTCGTCCGTGAGCATGCACATGACGATCACGACCCGGTCTGGCTCGTCGTATCGGCGGACGAGGCCCAGCATACTCGTGCCAAGGGCGGTGTTAGTCACGCGTTTGTAAATGACTGTGTCATCGGCATGGAGCGTCTAGTCACACGAATTCTAGTCATCAGGTGCTCTCTCGAGAAGCTCGTACCATGGAAGCTTGGTTGAGGGGCGAAAAGTCATTTTGTGTGTAACCTGCCCACGCAATCCTCGCCACTTGATTAAAGTTGGCCATCACGGTTGTTTGGTGGCATGAATCCATCCCCATGACATTGGCACCGTCTGTGAGCATCTCGACGCGCGTGACGTCGTCAACGTTCCCATCGAACGAAAGGCCTTCGCGCGTCGAGTGGAAGGCACGGTCCGTGAGCCACCGGTAGCCATATTCGCGCGCGATCGGGTCCGCCACCAACGTCGAATGCCGCCACGTCGCGCCTTCCGCCAAGGGCTACAATAACGACACCGTGAGATACGCAGTGGGAGCATGCATGGGGTTCGTGTGTACCGGTCGAATAGGCGAACTGAGGATGGCCCAGTGATGCAGCGACTGAAGCAGCTCGTAGTGGCGGTACACTTGACCCCGCAACTTTCGATTCTGACCGAGAGCCAAGGTTTGCCCTTGGTGGAGCAACGACTGGACGTGGTTGGGCGGCTTGTTGTCGTGCCGACACGTTGCCAACGTCTGCTCCAGCGCGGCGACTTGAGCTCGGAGACGCGTGCGCTGATCTCGTAGCTTGGCGCGGTACTCGCGCTTCCTATCGCATTCGTATTGCCGTTGAGTCAGCATCAACCAAGTGCAAAGTGCACTCGCAAGGGAGGACTCGCGTGTGGCACACTATTTCAGGGGCTGTAACTGTCGGCTGTTTGCCTGTCACATGGGTGTGGCCCAAAATGCCAACATTGCTGTCGCACGCAAAACACACATGCCGGTCAAGGAAGCTCGATTCCATCGTTAGCTTTGCTGTCGAGCCACTGGTTGAAATGATGGTGCATCTCATGAGTCCGCGCGGCAAACGTCCGCGCCGCGTGGCTCTCAATCCGTGCCAGCGTCACGTCTCTGGACGTTGGGTGCGGCTGCACCCCAAACATCGCCGCCATGCGCTCGTCGTCAATCACCCCATGACATGTGACGGGCGAATAATGGATGGATCGGCCGCGGTAAAGCGTCACGCCCGACGCAATCTTCTCCAGCGTGAGCCAGGCCATGCCATGGGGGCGCATCTCCGATTCGTGGAGCGGGTAGCAGTCGTCGTCCCGGAGCAAACACGTGACGATGACGACGCGGTCGGCGTGGTAGTACCGCCGAACAATGCACAACAAGCTCGTGCCGAGTTTGCTGTCTTGCATGCGCTTGTACATGAGCGAGTCTTCAACCTTGCACGTCTACGCCAGAGTTTGTAAGGGTAGTGGCTACGTGGCACATGTACGATGGACGATTGATGCAGGTGGAGAATTTCGCCGTGGTTGTAGCTGTCCCAAATGCACTTTGCCACAGCGTTCACGTCGGCGAGGAATGTCATTTGTGTATACGTATCCATGCCAAAGATGGTCAGCCCGTCCGTCATCATCTCGAGCCGTGTCGTGTCGTCGACATTGCCGTCAAACGAAAGGCCTTGCAGCGTCGAGTGGAAGATGCGATCGGTGAGCCACCGAAGTCCAAGCTCCCGTGCGACTGGGGCAGCCAGCAAAGTTGAATGCAAATAGGGCGATCCTTGTTCCAAGACCTAATACAAAACCATCGTGACAGCAATTGGCGGGGTGTGAGGTCGTACTGGCCCCAGGGGTGTGTTGACAAGGGTCCATTCATGAAGCAGCTTCAGCAAATGGCGATGGCGTTGGACTTGGGTCCGAAGCTGCTCATTCAAGACCTCGCTGGGATTGACGTTGGACGAGCTACCGCGCCACACTAGTTGGGCCAACGCAGGTGCTTGCTGGCCGTTTACGGGCGCGAGAGCTCTGAGTTGCAAGGTTTGTTGGAGCTGTTTCTGGAGCGTGGCGATTTCTTCGCGCATGCGACCACGCGCTAACCGTTCTTTCTTTCGGTACTCTCGCTTTCGGTTGGTCTCATACTGGCGGCGAAGGTCGGCCATCACGCAAATGCCAAGATGGTTTTCGCAGTGCTCGCAGCCGTTTCACCCTGCGGTTGGAGGGATGGAAAGTTGACAATTCAGCTATTTCGCACGAAAGGATCGAATGATACATCAGGAGTACGTGCATTTTGTACTCGTTCTCAGCAAAAGACCTTTCTCGACAACACTATTGACCAGGCTATTATTTTGACAACTTGCTTGTCCACCTTGTGGGGCCATGTCGTAATATTCAAGAGCATTTCAGCCCCAAGGCATGCACCACCAAAAATCCGAGTTATTATTACCAATCCAAAAATCCGTCCAACTCTCGAACGAATGTGCAAGGTTCTTGGCCCAAACTAGGCATAAATAGTCGAATTAGAGCCGCAGACACGCGTTAAATGCAGCAATCGCCGCGTGGCAACTGTGCTCAAAATTCCGCGTTGCGCTCGACTCGATCCGAGCAAGGGTCACGTCCGACGATGTCGGATGTGCCTCGACGCCAAACATCGCGGCCATCTGCGCTGCGGACACCACGCCGTCTGTCGTTTCGGGCGAGTACTGGATCGATCGTTCGTGGCGGAGTGTAATGTCACTTGCAATGCGTTCAAAAATCTTCCAGCCGACACCATGGGGCCGCATCTCGGATGTTTGGAGCGGGTAGCACGCATCCTCTCGTAGCCAGCACGTGACCAATACCACGCGTCCGGGCTCGTCGTATCGCCGAATCAGCCCCAACAAACTTGTGCCGAGTTTGCTGTCGTAGATCCTCTTGTACATAATCGACTCGTCGACGATAAAAGTCTAACAAAGGTCATCGTCGTGAGCTTGCTCATGGTTGAGGTACAGTGTACCGTTGACGTGTAGAATGGGAGCATGACGTTGTTGCGGTTGTAGCTGGCCCAAATGAAATCTGCGACCGTTTGAACGTTGGTCATAACAGTCCGTTGGCAGTAGGTGTCGATGCCAAGGACATTCTCGCCGTCTGTGACAAGGTTCAGTTGTATAGCATCGTCTACTTTGCCGCTGAAGGATAGGCCCCGTGGTGTCGAATAGTAAATGCGGTCCGTGAGCCAGCGGTAGCCTCGTTCACGTGCACCTGGTTCAGCCAACAGAGTGGAATGCAGCCACGGTCTCCCTTGTTTCAAGACCTACGACCAGATCGACGACCCGATGCAACAACATTTGACTCGAAACAACCTTACCGACTCGAGTGGCGTGTTGCGAGCAACCCATTCTTGTAGCATTTGCACCAAGCGGTGCTGCTGCAAGACAGACATGCGCAGCTGGCGGTTCACGCAGGCGCTCTTCCACAGCTCGGTCATGGTTTGGTTCGCCACAAACGCAGAGTCACGACCGCCGCTGCCGTTCTCCTGCCCCGTCGTGTGGGCCAGATATTCCTTGAGCTGGGATTCCAACGCCACGGCTTGAGCCGCCAAGCGCCCTTTCTTGAAATGCTCCCTTTGACGGTACTTGCGCTTGCGCTCAGTCTCATACTGGCGGTGGGTTCGCATTGCAAGCATGACTGGGAAATGTCCCCCAGCGCTGGGACGGGAAGCCAAGGGGGTAGTCATGCTCGGGGCCTCCTCTGGATTCTATTATGGGAACACGTACGATTTGTATGCGTGATGCAACCCAAGAAAATCAACCAGGCGAATTACTCGCGGGTGTTGACCTGAAAAAAATTCGATCGTGCCTCGGATCGTAGAATGGGCTGGGACAATAACGTATAGCGATATACATGTACAACTTCAGTGGCCAAGTGACATCCTGCGTCGCAGAATTAAACAATTATTCATCCTTGTCATTCTTTTATGTTTGAAACTTGGCACCGATTACTGGTTGGGGATGTTGTACACGTTCTGTGCAGTTCGCTGTTATACCAGTATGCCGAGACTCACCTTTTGAGAGGGCGTACAACCTTTGTCGAGCATCTTGGGGCAAGTCACTGCTTCAAGCTCCCGTACTCCTAGTCCACTACTACGCCATTTGACGATTATTCAAAGTCAACGCCATAGGTATTTGAGCCGGCGGGCCGGTCTGGCCAGAATTTCAACTACATGAAGGCCAATGGCATCTGAATTTGAGCCAAAGACCATCAATGCCAACTAGATTGAAGCATTGCCAAATGAATACACGGCGTGCCCAGAGTTTCGAAGGCAACACCAAGACGAATTAAGTCAAATTCAAATGAATTAAAGCAACGCAGTAAAGCGTCGTGATTCTTGGACATACACCTATAGCACAAACGGGCATGGCGTCGAGATTTTGAGCAAGTTCATAGAAGTGCCAAACGATCTGTAAAACGATGGTTGCGACGTACCTCGCTTCTTGGGCTCGAAGTCGTCGAGGTGGGGGAAATTTCGACACGACTTCACCTTGACATCGTTGTGCTTTGCAACAGCCTTTCAGTCCTTGTCATTGCGATATGCGTCTTGAATTCGTTTCTTCTCGGAATAACGGAATGCCTTGTACTTGTCGGCTCCTTGTCTCTCACGCTGAGGTGACGTCAGAGTTCCGGCGCTTGCGTCGTCGTCGCTCGCATTTATAGGGTCTGGATGGGAAGATGGAAAGTGAGAGCCGCATGGAAGGCATTCGTGGCGCGCTAGAGAGCCAGCAATGGGGAGCAGCTTGCCATTCATGCGTCATCGGCTTCGAAATTTGGCGAGGGGGCACCTAAGGCGTAGAGAACACCAAAGACAAATTTAATTCGACTTATTCGTGGTGGGTATTCAACTGCGACTCCAATGCGTCGAGTTGAATGTCAGCAGCACCCCCTTGGCCCCCAACTATTACGAGTATTTGAGAGTCTTGTGCGACACTATCGTGTCATTTGCGAAATCACGCGGGAGATCATGCGGGAGGTCGCGGTTGCATCATACCTAACTACCACAACTGGAAAATTCGCATAGATCCAGCCCTCCCAACCATGTAAATAGATGTTACGCACAAACTCTCGAACAGTGGAACTGAGTGCGCCGCCCGCCAGCTCGCGCGAAGCTCGTTGTCGTGACTTGTTTCTGATGCGAGTTCAAGTGAGGTTGAAGTGTTTTCAACCAATCGCATGAGGATTTCATACTTGGAACATTTTAACTGGTCAAAACTAATCGCGTAGAGAATCTTATCTACGATTTCCGATCAAAGGTGACTTTATTCGTCTTGGTGTTGACGTGGCAACTCTGGGCACGCCGTGTATTCATTTGGCAATGCTTCAATTTAGTTGGCGTTGATATCCTCTGGCTTAAATTCAGATGCCATTGACCTTAACTCAGTTGAAATTCTGGCCAGACCGCGCACGCCGGCTCAAATGCGTTGACTTTGTAAAATCGTCAAATGGTGTAGTACACTAGTATACCTTGAAACGTTAATTGGAAAACCCAACAAGAAACATCCGTGCCACAAAGTAGTTGTATTCACCCAGTCAAAGCGATGGATGTTCTACTGAGGCGACGTAGACTCGGCTTCCCGGTCAATAAAATACTATGTAAAGTATTAAACCCATTCTTTTGGAAAATCGCTCGCCACTCCAATTACAGGCTACCTCGTAAATCCAAACGTCCAACATGTGTCCAAACTGACTGTACCCTTGGCCAAACATAAATATTCGTATAAACGTTAGACGTCGAGCCGTGCATTCAGCGCAGCAATTGCCTCCAGACACCGTTGCTCAAAATTCCGCGTTGCACTCGACTCGATCCGAGCGAGGGTCACGTCCGACGACGTTGGATGTGCCTCGACGCCAAACATCGCGGCCATCTGCGCTGCGGACACCACGCCGTCTGTCGTTTCGGGTGAGTACTGGATCGACCGTTCGCGGCGGAGCGTGATGTCACTTGCAATGCGTTCAAAAATCTTCCAGCCGACGCCATGGGGCCGCATCTCGGATGCTTGGAGCGGGTAGCACGCGTCCTCACGCAGCCAGCACGTGACCAATACCACGCGTCCGGGCTCGTCGTATCGCCGAATTAGCTCCAACAAACTTGTGCCGATTTTGCTGTCGTAGAACCGCTTGTACATGATCGACTCGTCGATGATAAATGTCTATCACGATTGCGTTAAGCCAACTGGAGTGACAAATCAACGTACCGTGGTCGTGTGGTATGGAAGCAGGACGTCGTTGCGGTTGTACCCAGCCCAGATGCAATCTGCGACCGCTTTAAAGTTGGCCAACGTCGTCGTTTGACAATATGTGTCCATGCCGAGGACGCTGTCGCCGTCCGTGACAAGGTTTAGCTGCATCGCATCGTCCACTTTGCCACTGAAGGATAGGCTCAGTGGAGTCGAATAGTAAATGCGGTCCGTGAGCCAGCGGTAGCCGCGGTCGCGCGCACTTGGTTCGGCCAGCAATGTTGAATGCAGCCACGGCGAGCTTTGTTTCATGGCCTACGACCGCCCAGGTGACTAACGGCCTCTTAACTAGATCCATCGTACCGACTCGAGTGGTGTGTTGCGGGTGACCCAGTCTTGCAACAATTGCACTAAGTGGCGCTGGCGCTGGACATGCATGCGCAAGTGATTGTTCAAATCGATGTTCTTCCCCAGCTCGGCCATGCTTTGGCCGGTTACGCGCAGCAGCGCGGCGCCACCGCTGCTGTCGTTTTCCAGCGCCGTCGTCTCGGCCTTGCGCGCAAGACACTCCTTGAGCTGGGCTTCCAACACAACGACTTCCGCCGCCATGCGCCCTTTCTTGAAGTGCTGCTTGAGGCGGTACTCGCGCTTGCGTTCAGTCTCGTACTGGCGACGGTCGCGCATGGGCAGCTTGGTTGGGAAATGAACGCCAGCACTGGGCGAAGGAGCACTCATGGTCGTCTATTCTGGGAACGATGCGTTTTGCAGATAGAACAAAGCAAAGGGGGTCTTTTTTGTTGTGCGACATGCCATCTGTGTGAAATGTTACGTGTGGGTGGGTGCACCAATTCGTTCGCGACGAGTGGCGGCCGCTGCTATCACATTCGGACGAACTCCCATCGTTATTGCTGTAGCTGGTCGTAGCAGACGAAGGCGTTGAAGCCCGCTCGCCACCAGACCAACCAGCGCATCAACCACTAAAAGAAGTACTTGACTAAAATGTCGACGCAGTGACTTGCGGTAGTTTTTCTTCCATCAGGTGTGCGACGACCAACAAGCACGACATTGCGGAAGAGGAACAACGCCACATTGGAGAAAGATCCAAGCCTCAGAGAAAACAACTGGACGGTATTGTGACAGTGGAGCTAGCACGCTTTTTGAGACAGCCACGCAATCTCCAAGGTTGGCTGGAACGCTTTGAACGTTTATGGCTGCGAGGGCGACAGCGGCAATCTTTTGGCTAAACACTCTGCTTCGCATTGTACGCTGAGATACCTTGTTCATGTACTAGCGTTGTAGACTGATTTGGCTACAAAGTTTTTTAGACTGATTGGGCTACAAACTTCTGCGTGCATGCTTGCGCATTCGACCCCTTTCGCAGGCATTGACAGTCAGTTGTTCATCGTATGAACGCGATTTGCTCGACAAAGAATGCCGGTGGGACGAGAGATGGGATTCCAATTCTGTTGTTCTCACAGAACGATTGACGGATCTGTATGAATCGTTCCGTGGTCGCTCAGTATGCTGGCGTTGTTGTATTGCTGTCGACATCCGCGTCACACCGTCGGTGGAATGCAGCCATTTTGGGCAACGTGGATGTGTGTCTGCGAATCGCACCTAGACAAATCAATTAAAGGGTTTGACGACGGCGTGGGGACGCCTCCTTCCCCAGCAAAGGAAACACAGCCTGACTTGAAAGCGTACCGTCCGACAGATTGGACGACGAGATATTGACAGCCTAATTCTCGCGCATTTGAATTCGCCACGGGATGCTTGTGTCACTCTCTACACATGCTGTTACTTGACCCGAGATGGAGGACGACCTTGAAATATCATGTTCACAGTACAACCTCCTGGATGTAGGCAATGGAGGCCGATCAATGAGCAAGAAGTTGTATGAGGCGGCATTGGTCCTCGACAAAATAAGTTTTCGAAGACATCGGCTCCTAAGAGTTCGTGGCTTGGCCCTCAATCGTCAACGAGGTTTGCCTTGCTTCATGCTCGGCACGCCACGTCATAGGTGTGCTTTTGCACCCCCTTGTCATTTGAAGAGGCACCCTGCACGTAAATTTTTCGTTGGTGCAATTCTCGCGCTTTCGCTTTTATGTATGCTTGAAGCGTCAACAATCGTCCATGGCTCCTTAGGGCCTCATCGAAGAGGTAGAACACAAAGATGTGATGGATGTAGTAAGTATAGACTTCAGTATCAGAAGTATTGTGTCGGACTAAAAAAGACAAATAATTTGTGGGTCGATGCTGGCAAAGCAGCAGCAAGGCAACACAACACATTTTACAACGAGGGGTGCCTCGCAAAGGGAGTATCACGTTAACACCACACGTTGTGAAATTGTGGGAGAGCGATGAAGAATATCCGATGGATCACTTGGTATGCACCAGACATCTGAAAAACTCCAAAGTATTCGAAGTTCGTCGCGAATAAGTACTGGTATGTATCCTCATGAGTATAAGATCGACGCCTAGCAGCCCTCGGACGGAGTACATGAGTGGCCATTGCATAGATATGCTCGGGTCACACATAGTGGTGGCTTCATTCACGTGGGCTGATTTTTGAGTAGCTCTAAAGCTGAAGCTACGAAAGCTAACACTCACGGCTTCGTCCCCATTTCATCGCATTATAACATCGCTTTGCGACGTTCTCTCCCGGGCGGCGGTGGGCACAAGCTGTCCCGCAGGGATACTGTGGGGCTGATTGCAGGCTCGTCATCCTCCATTTGATTGGCCAATCACACTATTTAATCATTAACATGTTCAGCTTGATTATTCGCCTCATTTTTCGAGTGCAAATTGCCGCTGGTCGCCGTCGTTAACAGAGATGGACACCTGGCGGAGTCAAGAGCGTGCGCGCAAGCGCGAATACCGGATCAAGCTGCGCCAGACGCGCGAGGATCTACGAGCGGAGGTGGCCTTCCTGGAGCGACAAGTGGCACGTCAACATGACGTGGCATCGCCGGCGAGTCGAGACGACGCCTCGCCAAGCAGACACCTCCTGGCCGAGAACCAATGCCTCCGGACGCACGTCGCAATGCAACGACACCTCGTGCACCGACTCTACCACTGGGTGCTCTCCAACTCACGACTTCAACACGTGTGTGGCATCGACATCTTAATCACGGCTGACATCTTGATAGGTCCTCGTCCAAGCCGATGGTGCCCCGTGGCTCGATTCCACATTGCTGGCCGACCCAACGGCGCGCGAGATGGGCTATCGTTGGCTCACAGACCGCGTGTACCATCTCACACCAACTGGGCTGCCATTCAACGGCACCGTGGACGATCGCATGCAGCTCAACATGGTGCGCGACATCGACGGTCAAGCTATCGGCATGGACACGGTCCATCAATCGACGTTACTTGTGGATTGTCACGTGGTCGCTGACTTTATGTGGGCTGGCTACACGCGCGATGCGACGTCGACGGTGCGTCCTTGTTGTCACTGACCCTCGTGTTCACCTGCCACGCAGTATCTCGATAGTAGCCACACCGACATTGTGTTCAAACGATCGGTGGACGCGATTCTGGGCACGTCCACGCTGGCACTCATTCGCCGCTACGACGAACCCCGTCGAGTTGTGTTTGCGATGGCGTTGCTCAAGGACGACGAGTGTTTTCCCCTCCAAGAGGGCGAGATGCGGCCCCATGGAACGAGCTGGGTCGTGTTGGAGCAAGTGGCCGACGGAGTCACGCTCCTCCGTAGTCGTGCCATGTATGCCACGCCACTGACCACGCACGGACCTTTGTCTCCGACTGAAATGGCGGCCGTCTTTGACGCGACGCCGCACCCGTCGGCCGACGACGTGACGCTGGCGCGGGTGTCGACCCACGCAACCCGATCCTTTCAAGTCGCATGCGACGCGTTTGTGCGAAACGTAACACAAACAGTGGCGCGTCCAAGCTCCGAGACGAGACGGAATTAATTCTTCAATGTAGTGTCAGCGTGTGACCGATCACGCTGACACAAGTCCCACTGCTCCTGTTGCTATTGACGTGGCAATTGGTCGAATATACGCTGGGCCGACTCGCCCCCGTGTCCTTTACCTTCTGGCGTGGCATGTGTCCAACTGGCATCGCGAGTGCCGTTTCATTGGTCGCTCACATGCGAGCGTTCAATCCGGCGCAGTAAATCTTGGTCGGTGTTGTCTCGTCGGCGGATGAAATTCCGAAGCGCGGTTGTTTCCACGCGTGCGAGGGTCACATGCCTCGATGTCGGATGCGAGTCCACGCCAAACATCGCTGCGACGCGCTCCAACGGCACGTGGCCGCTGGTCGTGATGGGCGAAAACTGCATCATGCGCGTGCGTTGGAGGGTCACGCCGTCGGCCATGCGCTCCATGACGATCCATCCAAAGCCGTGGGGTCGCAATTCCGTCGCTGCCAATGGAAAGCAGTCGTCGTGGCTGAGCATGCACACCACAAACACCGTGCGGGTGAGCGACGTGTAGCGCCGCACGAGGCCATACAAGCTCGTGCCCAGCGCGTGGTCATGCAGCCGTTTGTACACAATGTCGTCGTCGAGTCGGTCAGTCTATTTGTTCGTTTCAGACTACGAGAATGGACAACGACATACCGACGACGTTTGCTTGACATGGGCGTATTCGTCCAGCGTATATCGCTCCCACGCACACCGCGCCGCATCCTCCATGTCAACCAACAAAGTCGACTGGTGGCTCGTTTCGATGCCCAGGACGTCCCAGTCATCGGTGTGGAGTTGCAACCTCGCCATGTCGCCAACGTCGCCTTGGAAAGGAAGCGCCGCTTGTGTCGAGTAAAAGACACGGTCTGTGAGCCACTGATAGCCATAGGTGCGCGCCGTCGGGTCCGCCAGCAACGTCGAATTGAGCCACGGCGTGGCGGGATGCTGGAGTGACGAGACATTGATGAGATTGGAAATGGAGCAAGACGTACGAGTTGCGGGGCACAGTAGAGAGCCCAGAGATAGAGTTTTCGGAGGAGCTCGCGTTGGCGGTGGCATTCCTTTCGGAGGTCGCTGTGGGTAGCCGGCCGGCGCTGCTGCTTCTGACTTGCAGGCTGTCGCGCCGTCGACGACGAAAGGCGGGCCAGAGTATGCTCGAGCGACGTCACTTCGGCCGCCAAGATGTCTCGCTGGGTCCGCAGCTTAGTCCTGTACTCCCTCTTGCGCTCGCATTCGTACTGGCGCTTGGTCTTGTCGCCCATGACCCCCACAGACAGATTGGGCACGTCCGTTTTTGTTTGGTTTTTGGTGGCAAAATGCAGGCAAACATGTTCTTGGATTTTTCGCAAGGTCACTCACCTGATAATCGAATTTTCGTTTATATTGTCATCAATTCAATTGAACTGTGCTTTGAAAATACTTCGACGTTGTATATTGCATTCACATCATTCATTTGTG
The DNA here is from genome assembly GCA_009835185.1 of Aphanomyces stellatus. Taxonomy (NCBI): domain Eukaryota; phylum Oomycota; class Saprolegniomycetes; order Saprolegniales; family Verrucalvaceae; genus Aphanomyces; species Aphanomyces stellatus. Next base: position 26,734 of record VJMH01006848.1, on the reverse strand, counting down.
ATTTCGAAAGCCATCGAAGTGGAAATTTCATCTAACTCTATTTTAAATACTTTTACTTCGACGTACTTTAAAGTACTCGAAGTCTTCAACTTCTTCCATTGTGTTTCTCCTTGGTCGAAGTACATACTGCCGTAGTAGTAGAATTTCGAAGTACCATGTGCGAATTAGTTCCCTGTTATTTGATTGGCTGAGGGAACGATATTTTGTGTCAAAGACAGTGAAGATTAGTATCATATATAGTTTATATGAATATTTGTATGGTAAAAGGCTCCTTTTGATGAACCATTTTGTATTTTACCGCATTGGATCTCAAATATTCTGTGCCAAAGGGTTGACTTCCAAAAGTCGCACAAACGCCAATTCGCAAACCTTATAATCTTAAAATAGAAGCCTGCATGAATTTGTGTTTGCTGAGTCGATTCTGGCATTTGTGTTGACATTTGTAGCAAATATTTTGAAATATATGCAAATTCGTTGCACAAAACCTCTATATTCTTATTCCTGGTGGTTAGTAATGTGCCCCTTACGTCTCGTATCCGAACAGTTTTGATGTGTTTCTTGCGTTTGAGAGAGTTTTGGAAGTCATCCAAAGGTTCCAGACAGATTTTGTGTGGAACTTCATTTTGTGCTCAACGGTGGAACTCCGAGAACCTGCGATTTGAGTGTCATTTCAAACGAGTGAGCACAACGCTTTTTCTCGCCCCAGACTCCAGTTCAATGTCGTTGGCCTGTCATGGGTCCTGCTGTTCAATTTTAGTCAACATTTGCTTAATTGGTACTCGTATGGGCTGCGTCGTGTCGCAGTTCCAAACGATCGTTGATGTCCTTGTCCATAAACTGCCGCCTCGCAACAAAGTTCCGCACGAGGCTCTCCTGAATGCGCGCCACCGTGATGCTTGCGGTGGTCGGGTGCACCGCCACGTCACACATGGCGGCGTTTCGTTCCAGAGTCATCGGTCCGTCGGTCGTGCGCGGGGCAAACTGCGTGCTCTCGCTTCGAAAGAGCGTGACGTTGTCCGTGATGCGCTGGACAAGGGTCCAGGCGACGCCATGGGGGCGCAGCTCGGCAGGTTGGAGCGGGAAACATTCGTCGTTGGCCAGCAAGGCCGTGGCCAGGACCACGCGGTTGGGCTCGTCGTACCGCCGCGTCAAGACGCACATGCTCGTGCCAAGGCGAGTGTCGTGGAGGCGTGAGTACAAGATTGTGTGGTCGTCGGAGAAAGGAGTTATTGTCTACGACAATCGAGATGAACGAGGGGGTTGGGGGAGTCTAGTCGTACAGTCACGCAGCTCGTATCCGAGTGGACATGTTGGATCGACGCGTCCCAAATGCAGTTGGCCACGTCCTGAAAGTGGCCGAAAAACGTCGTTTGATACATCCGCTCCACGCCGACGATATAGAGTGACGAGCCAGTGTCACTCGTGACGAGCTCCATGTGCATGTGGTCTGCCATGTTGCCATTGGTTGATGCTGGTGTGGCAGTGTGGTAGACGCGGTCTGTGATCCAACGGTAGCCCACTTCGCGCGCGCGGGGATCGGCCAGCAATGTCGAATGGAGCCACGGGACGCTGCCTCGACTCAAGGGCTAGGGTCCAAGTTGACCAACTCCACACTCCAACAATGGAACTTACCATCGGCACCACCGACGCGGCAACCCATTGCTGCAACGTCTGCAACCACTTGTGGTTGCGATGAATCATCGCACGAGCTCTACGATAGTCACTCTTCCCGACAAAATCGACTTCAGCTGTACTACCTGAATGCTTTACCGCCTTGAAACTTCCGACAGTCTCGAACCCAAAGCCCACGCATTTCATGCCCCGCCATCGCAGAACTTTTGGTCACTTGAATACCCTACCCCTCAACTGCGTTCAGCCCCCCGTCCAAAAACTCTCGCAACATTCGCAATGACTGGTCTTGGATGTGGGCCATTGTGGCGTAGATCGGGCCGTGCGACGTCAGGGACGTGAACGTTGCGATGGCGGACGAGCGTGACGCCGTCGGTGATGTGCTGCAGCATGACCCAGGAATATCCGTGTAGTCGAAGCTCGTGGTCGCGGAGGATCGCGCATTAATCGTTGCAGAGGAGGACGGCGACATAGACAACTGACTAATTGTATCGCCTGGTCAAGACTCGCACGTTGGTGCGCGTCGGCCAAGTGCATATGTACATGCCCGAGGTTCCCTTGGACTACCAAACGAGTGACCGGGCTGCAGCTGTACTAGTACGACGGGCGACGTACTGTCGATGCATTCTTGTTTGCGTCCATGATCGTTACGTGTGTGTCTTGGAGGCAATCGGCCACGTCAAACAACTTTGTTTTGGTAACACTGTTCTACGCCAACAATCTTGAGCGCATGGCCATCGTCGGCCGTGTACACGTCCATACAAAGCATGTTCTGCACGGAGTTTTTGTCGATAGAAGAAGGGCAACAGGAGGTGGCCAGAGCGGTGTGGTAGACGCGGTCCGTGGGCTATGCAATGCCAAGGTGGCGACGAGCGTGGGGGGTCTGCCAGCAACGACGAGTGGATCCAACGGATTGAATTCGGCCAGTGTCTTGACACAACCGTGTCAACTCATCCAGGAGAAACACCCCCACTTGTGTAGCAACCGCAAGATATTTTGGGTTTGAACGACTTGGTCCCGCGTGGTTTTGTCCTTCGCGAGACTGGCGGGGTTGTTTTTTTTTTTTGGCTCCGTAGCCCCCACCCCCCCTCCCCCGCGGTCACACGCCTGATTTGATCGGTACAAGACGCAGCGGTTGCTTCTTCGTACTGTTGAGCTTGGTGCCGGCGTTTGCGTTCGCGTTCAAACTGTCGATTTGTTTCGACGCCATCGATAGTCCACGTAGAAACGATTGCAAACCAACACAAGTGGTTCTACATTACCGCAATGTGGCAGTGGATGCAATCGTTGTCGCGCAAATGTCCGGGACATCGGGTGTCTTGGACATCGTGAAATCAAACAAGAGAGACATTACACCGGAGTATTTTGCATGTGATATATTACCACACAGTGAAGGATCGCCATTGATGTGTTGTGTTGGGATTGCTGAGGTTATGTTGCTTGAATGTGGCTGCAATTTCAAAATCAACAGATTCGAAGTGGTGTTGTGGGAGAAACAGCATCGCATTTTTGCACTGCCTTGTGACTTGGGGCGAAGCGGCAGTTTGTCCTTCGGTTGCAATGCGCACCATATGTTATGTGCCATTTTGATCCAATCTCTTCGAAAGAATTTCCTTGACAAAAGGAATCGCATTCACTTTCCGGCAATGCGTGGCATGCTATCAGTAAATGTTTGTCATGTGCACTTGTGGTCGATCACAACATGCCGGTGCAGTGGGTTGACCCTACAGTTGACGTGGTTAACGCAACACGGAAATTCCGCCGATGAGGCCAAGCAACAAAAGACACCAAACACCCAGCGGCATTCTTTCCCCCACATAACTCCATGTTTAAACGATTTGTTTTGACAATATCAAGATTGTAGTACAACGGATCAATTATGCTTGGGAGTAGTTTCACTGCCTCGCGGCCTCGAATGTGGAGTCCTTGAGATCATCACTTTCTTTCGCCGTCTGTATTTTTCTCGCATCGACCAAAGGCAGGCGCGCACCTGCGTTTCTGCTCACTCTCGCATGGCCTCTTCGGTTGAATTCCATCGATGTCGTCGTAACAGCAGAACATGCACAGATTGTTCTCGGCTAGTCTGGAACAGTTGCTACATAAAAGCCATAACCAGGTCGATGCAGCTGGTCGATGCATGATTGTCCGGGACACCAGGTGAAAACCATGCATGACATTTCACAGATGTGCAATTTCCGGCTGCAACGAGAGTGTCGAACGAACGCTGGCTTTGCCACCACAAAAAACACTTGGCAGACTCAGAACGATATGATATCCCAGGCCAGCCGCCAGAGTTAACGTGACACGGAATGATTTATAAGTATCGAGGAACCCCCAACCCTTCAAAGACACAAGTCGACTGCGCAAACTCATTTTCAACCGAAAGAACTAGACTTTATTGCTTCACTCGACTTGGCTGGGGATCAGTCGATCAAAGTTGGAGCTGTTGCAGCCGATCGTTCAAGTCACGATCCATAAACTGCCGCCGTGCGAGGAACGTGCACAGCGCGTTGTGTTCGATGCGACCAAGGGCCATCGCCCGGGGCAGCGTCGTGTCGACACCAAACATGGCAGCGTTTTGCTCGAACGAGATGACACCGTGGGTTGTGACGGGCGCATACTGCATCGAGCGGCTGCGGTAGAGCGTGACGTCGTCGGTGATTTTATCGAGGATGGTCCAGCCAAAGCCATAGGATCGGACTTCGTTTTCTTGGAGGGGGAAACAGTCGTCGTCTCGAAGGAGGACCGACACGACGACGGAGCGGTGGGGTTGGTCGTATCGCCGCGTGAGCGCACAGAAACTCGTGCCGAGCGTGCGATCAAACATGCGATTGTATTGGATCCCGCCGTCGACCAAGACGGTTTGGACAGCAAACTAGAAGCACAAAAGCAGGTCAGACATAGTTTCTGGCGTCGACAACTGTTGGTGGTCACGTACGTCGGCGGCGACGCGCTGGAGCGAGGCATCCCACAAACAATCAGCCACTTGCTCGTAGTTAGCCAGAAACGTCGTTTGGTAGTTGTTTTCCATCCCGATGATTTCCAGCTGCGCGTCAGCATGGACCGTGACGCGAGCGGCGTCATCGACATTGCCATTGAACTCGAACGCCGACGGCGTCGAGTGAAACACGCGGTCCGTGAGCCACCGGTAACCGTGTTGTCGCGCCTCGGGGTTGGCGAGCAGCGAAACATGGAGCCATGGACTGCCAGCTTGAAACACCTACGGCCACGTGAGCGACCGCCTATCAAACGTTGAAAACCCTACCGACGGCGTGGGGGCCGAAACCCAGTTGTGCAACGTGGTGAGGAGCTCGTACTGTCGCTGCACCTGTTCCCGCAGCGCCGTGTTTTGTGCGGTACTGACTCGGCGCGCCTCGTCCATGTGGCTCGCGCGCTTGCGGAACGACTTCTCATTCGACGCGACCACGCAATGGTTGAGCTGGTTTTGCAGCCGCGCGACTTCGGCTTCGAGGATTTCACGCTGGCCCCGCTGCTCGGTTCGGTACCGCCGCTTGCGTTCTCGCTCGTACTGGCGTACGGCTTCCATCGAATTGTTTTCCCCCTGCGACGACGAAGCCGACGAGGCCTTGGCGTGGGGTGTCGAGCCTTGCAGCTGTGCCTCGAGCCTTTCCCGGAGGAGACGCTGCTCGGCGCGGTACCGCCGCTTGCGCTGTCGCTCGTAGAGACGTTTGGCTTCGAGCGAGCGTTGTTTGACCGAAACATGAGGGCAGTAGTCCTTGTCGGTGGAAATCATGTTGTCGTGGAGGTCGTGCTTCATGAGGGCAGCAAAATGTGTTGTGGCGTCCACGATGGAGTCAGTCGCTGAGAGGGGCAAGCCCAACGATGGTCAAGGGGGAGGCAGCCAAACGTGTAAACGTAGGGTTGCTACGTCAGGGGCGAGTACCACATGGTATGTTATGTCCGGGACATGGTTTGGTCCGGGACAACAGATGGTGGGTCAATTGGTTAATTCTGACTGGCCAAGATCTGGGATATCAGGCTAGCGATCTTTGATTATTCGTGTCCATTTGAGCATTGTGGGCTACTTTTGGCCGCGGGTGACGTATACAATAATGGCGGTAGCAGGCTGATAGCCTCACAGAGAAATTCCCTGAGTGAGGGTGCCTGGCACCCCCACAGATCACCCTCATCAACTCCGAAAACCCAAAACACCGACAACCCAGAATACCAGCCTAATGCTCCAGGGTCTCGGTGTTGGAGGATCAAGCAGAATAAATTTTCCTGTAACTCCAGAATTCCTGTTATTTGGTGTTGTGGGAGTCTGAAATGCTTCCAATTTGTATAGAATCCTCAAAGTCCCTCGGCGAGGGTAAATTTTCGGGCAGTGAAGATGCGAGGCAAGGGAATTTCTCGCTCGTTCAATTTAGATTTTGTGAGGCGATTACTCCGATAAGATTGGGCGAGCTGCAATCAAGGTTGCACGTGTGTTTTCGAAGGGGGGACTAGTCATGTGGGCATTACGCCCTGTCTTGGCATGCACTTATCGAGGGGCGAGTAAGCAAGTTCATCGCCTGGTATGAAGACAGGCACGCCGAATGTTGCGTTCACAGGTGCTTGGATATGGCTTAGTGTACCTGGAATTTGCCCACCTTTACCTCCACCTTCTCCTCCTCATGCGACTCATCTTGATCACTTGTTGGCCTGTATCTTGGCATTCATTTTGACTTGGTCACATGGAGCGCAGCATCGCACCCACGGCATCCTCGACTCGCGTTTTGTGGCTCTATCAAGTTGCTGGCTCCTTCTCGTAGCACATAACCTTGACTACTTGTCCACGATGATACTAACAAGTTCTCGGCCAGGTTGAATGCTAGCCACGAGTTTATGACAACACCACGCGAACTGCAGTCGGTGACATGTTGGAGTTTGCATCCATACATTCGGGCGAGACACACGGGCATTATTTAGCAACTTTCTGCGAGACATGGGAGGTACCCGGTACCTTGGTGAAGTCTGTTCTGAAGACGAGCCAAGAGTAGCTCCGTCGTGGGTGGGAGAGTGTGACGCATGCGTTGCCTTGGCCCTCGAAATTTTATGCCATCTGTTATTCGTCCCGCAGCGACATCGCATCAAGTTTTCAAATTCGCCGCGCGCCTGCCGCGCAACTTCAAGCGATGTTTGAGGCAAATGTATGACAAATACGATGGCTACTTTGACGTTGGTCGTTGACGGAGGGCAAAAAAGTGGTTGGCTTTGTATTCTCCCGAGTAGCGACAACATCGCACAGGGCGCAAGCTCACTTGGCCAGGCAAGGAAACAAACAAGGATGATGACTTGCACACTGCATTTCTCAAAGTGTTTAGTGTCGTCATGTGGTGATAACGTTTACTGGTATTGTTTCGGTTACAAATGCAAATGTAGCCAGTTGCCCACCAGGTGGCATGTTCTTTTGATCATAGGTTCGTTCGCCATCGAATCGTTTTGGCCCTGGCAGACAGTTTTAACTTCTCATGGAGGAACCATGCCCTCAAAAGTGCACGCGCACTCAACACTTGGTTCTCGCGTTCCTCTCCATCATTGGTGGTCCCAGAATCGAATAAAGGCACAAGCCATGATTTTGCATCGTTAGCACACAAACTGCGCTGGTGCGCATGGGAGCAGCATCGCAGCCACAGGTTGCTCCCTCCGAGGTCAATTCTGCAACTTTTAAAAGTTGCAGAATTGGCGGGCGTTGGTTGTGGTTTTTGTTGAGGCTGGTTTTGTTACAATTTCGTGCGGTTGCTACTTGCTCGTCGTTGGGTCGTTGAAGTAGGTGACGATAACATAACGCATCCATCAAGTCAATTTCCATACACCCGTCACTCACGGTTGGCATATTGACCACAGACAAAATATAAATTGTTACAACATTGGAGCTACTTCCCCATGCCTCGAATATTGCAAATCGAGTGGAGCCAGCAATACGAAGATGCTTGGGTGAATTATGAATGCAACTTCGTGCATACCGCTTCACGAGGTCAAACATGGCCAACGAGAGACATAAGTCTTGAAGCGTGGTTCAAGGCTTGGAAGAAGCAAGGTTGGAGTCCTCGCAGTGAAAAATGCAATCAGTAATTTGACATGGGGGAGATTCTAGTAGCATTTAGACTGTATGTAGACCGAATGGGGGCGAAGTGTTGAACGCAGACAATCTTCCAGACGCATTAGAGGAGATCCCGGTGTGAGGGATGGGCGAATAAAGTTTCAAGACGCCCATGAGAATAGCGGCCTTCGTGGTGTTTGAGGGGCTCAGAATTTGAACTAAATCCATTGGACACTTCATAGATCAACACACTTGTTTGGGTTGGAGGAGCCGTCACAATGGGATTTGCTGAAGAAGTAAGGCATTTCTTTTTACACTAATGTGGGTGCCTAGCTTCATGCTATCAGTTGGTGTGCGATTCCCCATTGCAACTTAATGGTTTTTAAACTACTAACCCCCATTAAAATGGGCGTTCATATGACATCGAAATATATCGCGAAATTTCGGAGACCAAATGAAGGGGCTGAGTCGAGTATCCTCTATAAACGTATAGCTCATAAATTGAGCTTAGAAATAATATATGTCGACGTTTCTGCTCGACAAATTTATTGGCTTTCATGTCCAGTGGCTTTCAGTAGAGAGCACTTCAACGTCGATAATACAAGCAGAAACATGAGAACCTAAGACTTGTGTCGCGCTCTAATTTCAATGTTTACGTGGTTCGATTGGCGCGTTTCATGTATATTTGCCTTCCTTGGTCTTCGCGAGTGCAGCAGTAGTCCATCACGATGAACAACTTGAGGTTGTTCATTGATACCAAGGGTAGAGTATAAAATTTCGAAGGTGCACCCATTTGAAATAAAACCGGACACCTGATCCAAGGACACAGATCGACACCAGCAGCCTTCCTCGCCATGAGCGACGTCGCGACGAGGAAGCGTGAGTACGAGCGCCAGCGCAAGCAGCGGTACCGAGCCGAAGAGCGTCGAGAGAAAAAAGCCATGGAGTGGCTGGTGTGGCAACTTGAAGGCGAACTCGAGAGAACGCGTGCGACAAAGGCAGCAAGCTATCGACAGCTATGTGTCTGGCAGGATGTTGCGAGTGATGTTTTGCACCGGCGGTGCGTGAGTACAGCCCAGAACGCACACCTTCGATCGGATGTGCATCGACTCCAGTGCATCCTGCGAACCCTGGAGACGTGGGTCGTCCGTTCCGTTCCACCGGTAAGTCAACCTGTCCATATTGTTAATGTCGCGAAATAATCAAGTTGTGGAGAAGGTTCTCGCCGACGGCCAGCCGTGGCTCCATTCGACGCTGCTGGCGGACCCCATCTCGCGGAAATATGGGTTTCGGTGGCTCACAGATCGAGTGTTTCATGTGGGTGCGCGGTTGTTCAGCCCCACAGTCGATGACGGGCTCAGGGTGGATTTTCAGACAGACAAGGACACGTTGGACGTATTAAGCGTGCAAGTCTTTGGGACACACACGTTGTTTGGGGACTTTCGCGTGGCGGCAAATATTATATGGGATGCCATTGGAACGAATGTCCATGCCAAATTAGACATGGTACGAAACATCGTTGATTTATATTTCAGATTGGCAACTGTTGCAGGTGGTTGTAGCCGACGCCGACGACATGGTCTATGTGCGCGAGTTCAATCCGGAATTTGGCACGAGTTATTGCAAGCTGGCGCGCCGATACGACTTGCCCACGCGTGTCGTGCTGGCATTTGTGGATGTGGCCGACGACGAATGCTTTCCCCTCGCCGACCACGAAGTGCGCCCCCATGGCTTCACGCTTGTGGTGCTGGAACGAGTCACGCCAGACATTACGCTCCGATACCAACTCTCGGTGCACTACTCGCCGTTGACGTGTCGGGGCCCGATCCCATTCGATCAAAGCGTTGCCATATTTGGTGTCCAACCACACCCAACGTCGAGGGAAGTCACGATCGCGTGGCTCGAAGACACGGCGCTTCGAAACATGCTCGCGCGAAAACAAGTCGTCGACCGGCTCCTCCAAGACAAAATGGACACGCTGGCGATTAGTGCAAACCATACCACAGCTAGTTGACAGACTGGGCAGTGCGACACAGATAGATGTGGCCGCGTTTAGAATTCTTATGATCGGTTGTGTCTCGCCGAGTAGCACGAGCGTGGGTAAACAGCTTGGCAACTCCAAGTTGGAATCGCTTTGACAATATCAACCATCCTCAGTAAGTCGCATCGACTTCATCGACTTCATCAAGCGCGCTCCAAGAATACGAAGCGATATGCTTGGCCAACTTTCTCGGCGGCGGACGAATGTCCAGCCCAATAGGCGGCATGCTTGCTGCGTTTTAGGGGCGAAACACTTTTTTTACGGCCCGTCGCTTGCCGCGATATTTCGGAGGTTCCATGTGAGAGAATGTGTGTCAGCGGTAATATCCCCCATGATTTTATATCTCTTGAGCTGCATGTTTTGTCGTACCGTATGCACAAGAAATTCCAGCTGACACTGTGAGTTTCGGTCAGGCAATTTATGACACAGCCAACGCGCCACCTCAAAGTCCGCCTCAGCAAAACCCAAGACACTGGCACTACTTCGTCTTGTGACTGCAATAATTCCTAGGAGTACTTCAGTATTTTATTGCGTCGTCGGGTTGTTCACTCCCTCAGTATAAAGTCTGGGAGTGCACCCATACCGCATCCTGATCTCCGACAACAGACTGTGATTGTGTTTCTCTCGAGCATGAACGACAGCGCCAAGAACCGCGAGTACGAGCGCCAACGAAAGCAGCGATACCGAACCAAGCTGCAGCAACAACACACCACCTTGAGGTGGCAAGTGTGGCAACTTGAGGACGTCCTGGAGAAGAGTCGGGCGATCCAGGCCGGTGGTCGGCTCTGGCGCGACGTTGCGATCGATGCGCAGCGCCGGCGGTCTGCGAGCACGGTGCAAAACTCCAAGCTACGAGCCGAAGTGCGTCGATACGAGCAAGTGCTGCGAACGTTGCAGAAGTGGGTCGTTGCCTCAGTCCAACCGGTACGTGGCTTCAACTGTGCGAAATCACAGGGCTCGTAGGTTCTCTCCGACGGCCGGAATTGGCTCCATTCGACGCTGCTGGCGGACCCTGTCTCACGGAAATATGGCTTTCGATGGCTCACGGATCGAGTCTTTCACTTGGCTGCGCGTGCATTCAGCACGTCGGTCGGTGACGGGCTCAAGCTGGACCTTCGGACCGACGAGGACACAAAGGACATTTTAGGCATGGAACTCTTTGGCACAAACACGTTATTTGGCGACTTTCGGCTCGCGGCCGATTGTTTGTGGGATGGCATCCGGGCACAAGTGCCAACTGCCAATCTAACCAAGGTGCGACTGCCGCCTCGTCGTCGTCTCGTCTGACGACTTCCAATTCAGAAAGTTGTGGCCACGGACGGCGACGTAGTGTATCTGCGCGAATTCAACTTGGAGTTTGGCACGAGTTTTTGCAAGCTGGCGCGCCGATACGACTTGCCCACGCGTGCCGTACTGGCACTTGTGGATTTGGCCGACGACGAATGCTTTCCCCTTGCCGAGCATGAAATGCGTCCCCATGGCTTTACATGCATCGTCCTCGAACAAGTCACGCCAGACATCACGCTCACGAGTCAACTCTCAGTGCACTACTCGCCATTGACGTGTCATGGTACGATCCCATTCGAGCGAAACGTTGCCATGTTTGGAGTTCAGCCACACCCGACGTCGAGGAACGTCACGGTCGCCCGCATCGAAACCAACGCCCTGCGAAGCATGCTCGCACGAAAAAACATGCTCGATCGACTCCTCCAACAGAGAATGGATGCCCGGGCGGCCTCAGAAATTCATTTCACTAATAGTTGAATCCAACAGGTTTACAAGACATTGTTGTAAAAAGGTGCCGCTCAGGCTCGTATTCCGCGATAAATGTACTAGCCGACGATAATGGTGAAGGAACGATGGTTGCTACAACACTGTGGCTCGAATGTGTCCAGCCATGGCATGGTCAATCGAAGCTCCGAATTCACGGTCAAGAAGTGCTCTGAAGACTGCTCCGTCAGTCATAACGTACTCATTGCTTTGGCTTGATAGCGTAAACCATGATTTTCAAGTTCAGTTAATCCAAGAATATGATTTCGCAACGACGCAACGAGATCCAACACAGATCCGTTTACTTGATGCGTTTTGGCCAGTACAACTTGTAGCAATGTCATCATCATATTGCAACGAAGATATGACTCCAACTGTACAAGTTGCACCATAGTTATTAGGAGTCACAGGTATGGCAAGCCTTTATTTGTCCACAAATCAACGGAACACACACACAAAACGAAAATAAATCCACGAGTCAGCGTTGGCTGCCCAATCGATCGTCCAGAACCCGCTTCTTGAAGGCCCACCGCGCGATAAAGTTTTGGAGTGCGTTGTTTTCAATTCGCGCGAGGGTCGTGTCGCGGCTCGGGTGGGGCTCGACGCCAAACATTGCGGCCGTCTCGTCAAACGAGAGGCTTCCATCGGCCGTGCGCGGCGCGTGATGCAAGATGGACGTCCGGTGGAGCGTGATGTCGTCGGTGATCTTTTCGAGGATGGTCCAGCTGAAGCCATGGGCCCGTTGCTCGTTCCCGCGGAGGGGAAAGCACTCGTCGTCGTAGAGCAAGACAGACACGAGCACGACGCGGTCGGGCGAGACGTCGTATCGGCGGTTGAGCCAGCACACGTTGGTATGCAAGAGCGTGTCGTGAATGTACTTGTACAAAAAAGTGGGCGTCGCGTCGACCGTCTAGGCAACGACATTGAGATGTCATGGGGAGATGGTGCTACCGTCGCATGGACGACGTCGGAAAACGCATCCTCGGTCAGTCCTACCCATTTGACCTGCGCCAACTCGGCCAGCGGCGTCAAAAACGTGCATTGATAGTGACTTTCCATGGCAACAATGTCCCAGCCATCGACGTCACGGTGCACTTGCAGCCGCGCGACGTCATCAACGTGTCCGTCGACGCCATGAGCCGCCATCGCCGCGTGGTAGATGCGATCCGTGAGCCATTGGTAGCCATATTGCCGCGCCGTGGGGTCGGCGAGGAGCGCCGAGTGAAGCCATGGGGTGCCGCTGTGTAAGCTCTACGAAAAGCATGAGACTCGAACGACAAGGCGGCGGCACACATACGCGAGGGCGGGACATGGATTGACGGACCCATGCCTTGAGCCGCATGACCAAGTCGCGACGGCGCTGCATGTGGTGCCGCAATGTTTTGTTGAGGCGCTCGCTCGTCGCTAGCTCCTGTAAGCTCCGGAGCGCCGCTTCCCGAGCTGTCGTTGGCCCCGCGGCCTCGGACACGAGTTGGGAGAGCAAGAGACGAAGCGCCTCGGCGTCGGCTTCGAGTCGCTCGCGCTCCGTGCGTTTCCCCGCGCGATATCGTCGCTTGCGTTGGCATTCGTACTCTCGGCGCTCGTGTTCCTCGAGTCCAAGCGGCGCCGTCATGGAGTATTGTGGCTGGCGATCTGTGTCACAAGCTGGGAAATCGACTGTTGTGTTGATCCTGGTCGCGGCAGGCACGGTATGTTTTATCCGGAAACCCCAACCGAACTTTAGTCGAATTAATCGCTGCCATTTTGGGCTGTTTTAACAGTCCAAAATGTCAAAATAGACCATATATTCGGTCGAAATAATGTCTTTTTTAGACTGATGGATGACCATGTCAGGTATGGCCAGCAAAGGACAACTCTTCCTGGGACAAAAATGTGGGACGCCGCCGCCGCTGACTCACAAAGCGGTGACGGCGGAAATCGAACGAATTGCAGTTCGTGAGGGCTGCTGCAAGGACAGAGTATGGTTGAGAGGGGAGTTGCTTGATGAAGCTTAAGGTAGTAGGCGAGTTTCGCTGAGGTGGAGAGGAGGGCATCGAAGTAGACGCTGGGAGCACAACAAGGGCACCGAACCAACGAAATGTGCTTCTTTCGAGGTGCACTGTGGGAATATTTAGCGCATCGGCAGGTGACCATCTGTTCAAATGATACCAAGTCACGATTTCGACATTTTCCAGTGACGTAATCATCGAATCCGATCTGTGCCGCAATGGAAACGGGAACACTCGCTTGATGGCATCAGGCAGGCTCTGAGGCAGGCTCTTGTTGTGATAGGATTTGGGAGTGAGTGCAACACGTCCACAGTGTCATTGACCCGTTCAAGAGAGAATTGGGTGTGTCTTGGTTCGATCAATGGATGCAGTCATTTACAATTGAACATTACACGTCCAGACTTCGTCGAAAAATGCCACTACTGCGTAATAGTATCTGCCACAATAAACAAACGAGTCACTGGTTTCTTTGACCTCATAGCACTTGTTCAAAGTGCCTAATTCAACTAACCCTAGCCCGCGAGGTTTCCTAGGTCCCTCGACTCAACGTGTCGCTAGCGTCGCTTGCCTTGGTCAGTCGCTCCAGCATGTCTTCGTGCTTGACTTTCCAGCGCGAAACAAAGTAATGGAGCGCGTTCTGTTCAATGCGCACGAGCGTCGCTTGTCGGTTCGTTGGTTCGGTCGCGTCGACGCCAAACATCGCAGCGGTTTGGTCAAATGTGAGCGTGCCATGGGTCGTTCGGGGCGGGTAAAGCATGATGGCTTGGTGGTGCAGCGTCACGTCGGCTCCGATGTTTTCAAAGATGGACCAGCCAAAGCCATGGGGCCGTTGTTCGTCGTCGTGCAAGGGAAAGCACTCGTCGTCGTTCAAAAACACCGAGACGAGGACAACCCGGTCAGGGGAACAGTCGTAGAGGCGGCTCAAGAGACAAACGTTGGTGCGGAGCCGGGTGTCGTACGAACATTTGTACACACAGGTTGCCTCTTGGTGCATGATCTACTCGCGAGCGTCAATTTGCTTGAACTTGGCTCGTACCGTCGCCCGGCTCACATCGGCCTGGGCATTCTCTGTAAAGGCACGCCACGCACATCCTGCAGCGACGTCGAAGTCGGAAAAGTATGTCGTTTGAACGTGCCGCTCTATGGCTACAATTTCAACGCCTGGGCTCACAGTGTCGGTGTGCACTGTGACACGGGCTAGGTCTTCAACAGAGCCCATGCTGGCATGTTGAGCGTTGGCGCTCAGTGCTGCGTGGAAGACGCGATCCGTGAGCCATCGGTAGCCATATTGGCGGGCTGTCGGGTCAGCCAGCAAGGTCGAGTGAAGCCACGGGACAGAAGCGGACCGCAGAAGTGATGATCGCTAATGGACCACCGCCAATGAGCACCAGCACATAATGGAGAACCACGTACAGGTTGTGGGATGGACGACGCTGCGACCCACGTTTCCAACATGGCGAGAAGGCGCTGGCCCCGTTGGACCTGGACTTTGAGTTTGCAGTTGTCGGCATTCGTGTTGAAGATGCCATCGCCGCTCGAGGTTCTTCGATCAACCTCAGCCACGAGTCGCCGTTGGTATGTGCCTTGGAGGCGCCATATTTCCGCCATGAGGTGGTCGCGCTCGCTTCGGAGACCCGTGCGGTATCGCTGTTTTCGTTGGCGCTCGTAGAGCCGCTTGGAGTGAAGGGAGTCGTCAGACAATGTGACTGGGGATTGTGCTTTCATGCTGCGCGAATTGCGCCGTTGGAATTGGTGCAGAGACAATGCCAAAATGAAGACGATGGCGGCCCGTGTTTGGTTGACGAGGACAAAGCGGACTCAACTGCTCGAATAATCCGTGGGATTCTCAGATGCTTGGACAGTTGAGCGGTGTGATAAAAACGGCCGTTCTCTGGTGAGTTAGTCAAGAGTCTGCCACACAATAAGTACTAGTAGCTGGGCAAGGCACTGGTTGGCTACAAGGAGGGACAAGGATGTAGTGTTGTGTGAAGAGCGCTAGTCTTTCTCGAGAGTTTCAAAGTTGTGATCACGTTAAAAAATTCACAAGCAACCATATGGTAGCCCAAACATCTCCATTGGTCAATGGTTGGCGCGCAATGGTTTCAACGCAAAATGACATATGTTGAAGTATCCAGCAGATGAACTTCGCAGTCAACAACGTGGACACCAGCCCGGTGTCGTCAACCTTCGTTCGAGCAAACACAACGTCGTGGGCCATACGAAAGCTCCTCAACAACCACCACCATGGACGTTGCAACACGTTGATTTTTCGTATTGGAGCAATGCCATGCATTGCCCTTGGGTACGTTTCGTGAACAGTCCCTCAAACGAATACTAGAATACAATACTACGAAGTAGATGCCATAGGCCCATCCACATTCACTTTGCCGTCGATCGCATCATGCGCGACAACTTCCACTCAGGATGCACGGCATTCATGGGTCCACCTCGTTGATTATGTCATAACTCAAACACACACGGTTATGGTGACACTGCAAGGGCAATGTGTTGTTGTGAGCGACACTAGTGCCAAGGGGGTCGTACATTTAGACGGTGATTTCCGTTGTGGTAATAAGGACCGTTTTTGTCCTAAAACGACCCCCTCGCCAATGTTATGTTTATATACCGAGAATCATCAGGTACACACGTTTTCGTTTACCTCGGGTGATCTCCAAGTGCGATGGGCCAGTCAATTTCACCATGTCGTGAAGGTGAACGGTTGGTGGAACTCGATGCTGCCAATCATTCTTGCAGGAAACGCACAACGTCGTGATGCCTCTTGCCTCCAAGTGCGATGGATCTCTTCTGGCAAAGGAAGGAGAAGTCGATATTCGATGTGTCCAAATCCAGCCTTCCCTCTTTTGACCGTGTGGCTGAGTCGACGCGGCCACAATCGCAGCATCATTGTCGCTCGTGTGCATGCCCAAGTGAGCGTCATCGATGCTCGCGTAGATCTTGCGGGCCACTTCGGCCATGTGGAAGACGCGGTCCGTGAGCCAGGAAAAGCGCACTTGCCGCGCTACAGGGTGGCAGCCACCTTCTTGCGTCCAATATCGGGTCGAGGCATTGCCTCGGTCAACTGCGCTTTCACACGCGCGACTTCAATAGAAGCACGTCTTGCTGGTTGCGCAACTCTGCGCGGTTTCCGGTGCCGCATGTACTGTTGCTTGGCCCCCATGGTTGTGATTTATGGAGGTATTTTGTCCTATTGGCAAGTTAGGCAACATTGGAGAGGGTTAATTTCATTCCACTCTTATACTTTGGTCCTGCGTGGAGTCGCGGCAAAGAATTTCTGATTGAGAAAAAGACGTTCACAAGGTGGCTTGCCGACCTTACCAATTCGACCAAGAGCGCATTGCACTTGTTTACAAGTCGCATTGCACCCTCACAACCACGTTCTAGATTTGATCCGCCACACGGAGTTTGAAATCTTGCAAGTTTCGCTGAGCTATCGCCGTTCTATCAAACCGTAACTTTCGAAACGAGTCCGAAACGTGAGCACTATTTGTTCGCCAGCCGATAAAAGGAGAAAATACCCATTGCTCTTGACATTGATGCCCTTTTGCTTGGGAATTATTACTCCGGAGTATTTCAAGAGTGAAAGTGTCGCAATTTTGGCGGCAATTGCACGTTTGGTTTATCAATTCGCATTGCTGTCGCTGCGCCACGTTGTCCAGGCGTCAATTTGATTGGCCCAAAGCGATGGGGTCAAAACTACCAACATTCACTCAACCACCTGTTCAACAGAATGCATGTAAATTTGACCACATCCACTTTGATTGGCCAACTCGGAGCAGCCTTCAACGAACAGACAGTCTCGTTTGAACGACTGAACGAAGGTTTTGGAACACTCGTTGTGCAAGTAGATCAAACCCAATATCAAATTGCACTCATCCCGGACACTATGGTCGTCGTTACCCCCATTGGCACGGCCCTAGTTGCGTTGCTCGTTGGCCTCACATGTGTCTCAACCTCCAACGCACAGTTTCCTTCGATACTGAATCTGCCCGCCTTGGTCACGTATGCCATGTTTCGCCAAGCGTCGCCGCTCTCGTTTGAGCAAAAGAAAGAAAAGGCCGTTGCGTTTGTACGCGAGCAGATGCAACAATTCTCGGTTCCTGGCATGGCACTCGCCGTGGTGCACAAGAACGAGGCTGTGTTGACGGAAGGTTATGGGACAAAACAGGTACGACGCTATCTTCTGTGTCATCCGATCCACAATCGACAGCTTATTCCATGATTAGTATGGACGCACGGATACTCCCGTGACCTCGACGACGCAATTTCAAGTGGGTTCCGTCGGCAAGACGTTTATTGCAGTTTGCATAGCAAAACTCGTACGTTGTGTTGATTGAACTGTGGGACCACACCTGATGCCACGAATCGATTGTAGGTTGACGATGGCAAAGTGCAGTGGACAGACCGTGTGAAGCAGCATTTGCCATGGACATTGATGGACAAATACGCCGAAGAGCACACGACTTTGGCGGATCTGTTGGCGATGAACTCTGTGTTTGGCTCGGAAGACATTGATTTTTCCTGGCTTGTGGGGGTTCATTCGACGGAAGAAGAGGCCGTGGAAGCACTTGCTCGCTTCACCACAACACGCCTCTTTCGTGCTGGGTGGGAGTATTCCAACATCAATTACGAAGTTTTGGGCCAAGTCGTTGCAGCCGTGACCAAGCAAACGTGGTTTGACTATCTCCACAAAGCCATTTTGGAGCCATTGGGCATGCACGACACGGTGGCATTTGCAGCCCAAGCGTCGCCCGCCCAGCTGTCCGCTGGCCATTTGATCTGCCACGGCAAAGTCAATGGTCCGTTCGATTTGCTCACCGATGTCGCTACTTCCCTTCCCCTCTCGTTTGGACCATTGGCAGCCGGCTCAATTGTCTCGACGGCCGTCGACATGGCCAAATTCACCGCCTTTTTACTCAACAAAGGCGACGGTCTTTTCAAATCCCCCTCGGTGATTGCGTTCATGACGACAGGGCACGAAGTGATTGAAGGCCCCAGTCCGCTTCTCTTGGAAGCCATGGGCTACTTCTCGTACAAGCCAGACGGTAATGTCGTCGGCGCTGGCTACGGCTTTGACTTTACCGGCCATCTCCTCTTTGGCAAGGACTATTTCAGCAAGAACGGCGAAACGATGACCTTTATGACTGAGACGAGCTTTGTACCGAGCCACGAACTGGGCCTTGTCCTCTTTATGAATGCCGTGCCCAAAGGTGGCGACCTCCGCGCGAGCTTCTTGTTGGCTCAAATCCGATCCTATGTGTTGGGGCTCTATTTGGACATTCCCGAATCGGAGTTGATGTCGCATTATACTCGAGCGATGGACCACATCGACC
The DNA here is from genome assembly GCA_009835185.1 of Aphanomyces stellatus. Taxonomy (NCBI): domain Eukaryota; phylum Oomycota; class Saprolegniomycetes; order Saprolegniales; family Verrucalvaceae; genus Aphanomyces; species Aphanomyces stellatus. The sequence continues at coordinate 7,912 of VJMH01006848.1, read as the reverse complement.
AATTCAGCCGTCGCCAGGCGGAAAAATCAACGTACGATGGTCATGTCTTCGACGGCAAGCCGTTGGCCCCAGGCGGCGCAGCCATTGCCAGCGACGTCGCAGCCAATTTGATTGGCGCGTACACCGCAGTGAATGCGTTTTATGGTCACGTCAACATCACAGCTCAAGGGGATGGCCTGCTGCTCCAATACGGGAAATCGTCGGGTCCGCTCGTTGCGACTGAAGACCCATCCAAGCTGTTGTGGGATGCAGGTGTGTACGTCTCCCCGATCAAGATTGAAGGCCCGGGGCGATTTGTCATGCAGGAAAACATTTCATTTGTTCGCCAGTAATGACGTTTTTGTTGGCACAAAGGAGGCGTAGAACGTATGTCCGTGGTAACGATTGACCTTCGTTTAACAAATCAGTCATGTTTGTGATGTTTGTCTTCTGCGACCCTCAACGAGGGACTTCTAGTTAGTCCGATTTTCATTTTTAGTTAGTGCGTCCTAACTAAATCAAAATTTCATTTAGTTAGTTAACTAAAGTTAACACTTATGGGCATTCCGTATAAATATCCGGAACCCTGATTTGATTGGTTAAAATTGAGCATCCATCCAGTGCTTCAGAGATTTGCTGAGCTCAGCAAGAATTCGTAGCCCACAATGCAAGGAGAAACAACCTCCACAAATGTCAAAATACATGCGTCGGAATGATTTGAATGGGTTTAGCTCCCTCGTGGCAACACGGATATTAGGTACTACGTAGTACAAAATAGAGACAAAAGTGTCCTTTTCGTTTGAAATCGGACTCGCCAGTCGATCTGCTCTTACATTGAACAGGGGGAAATCATCCAGGATTTTCTGCATTTCGATTTTGAAGGGCTAGAATATACTCCGGAGTAGAATGAATGGTGTTTCTTTTGACATGTGAGAACGTGATCAACTCTCAAATGGAGTTGCCAACGACAGGTAGCAACTCGCCTTTTAGTTTAAAAATCATTTAAACGCATTTTGGCAGCTCTGCCTGTCGACAGAAAACTGTTTTCCGTCGGTCTACGTGGTATGTCCGTGACATGAACATTAGACCATCTCCACTCATTTACGCTGTGTAAAATCACTAAAACACACTAAAACACCCATTACTCGACTTTTGTTTAGTTATTAGTGGGTTTACTTAGTACACTAAAACGCGTCTTACTCACTTTTAACATACTAACTGCCGGTACTTGTATCTGAGTACTGGGGTAAAATTGACGCAGGACGCCAAACATCCAATACCAAATAATAAACCAATCAAATTGTGCTGAATCACACAAGTATACCAAACAACTAACTTTATTGGACACAAAGTTTCCTTATTGATCAATCAAATGCGATTTTTCAGTGCGCACAACGAGGTATACGCGAAAGGACCTACATTCCAAACTGCAAGTTCGGAATGTATACCTTTTTGACCCACCTCACCGCTTTGATTGGCCAGCCATGTTGGAATTCTGGGCACGTCAATTTCGCCTCCGCGACGAGCACACACAGTCAAACTCGACCCCTCGACCACAAGAACCGATTACCATGGTCGTCTCTCCAATTCGCGCGGTCGTAGCCGCCATTCTCCTTGTCTGCATCGCTTCGACCGACGCGCAAGTGGCTGGGATGATGATGAACTTGCCGGCCTTGGTCATGAATGCCATGCTGCGGCACCGTCAAGCGTCGCCCCTCACGTTCGAGCAAAAGAAAGACAAGGCAATTGCATTTGTACGCAAGCAAATGGAGCAATTTGCTGTCCCTGGTATGGCCCTCACAGTCGTCTTCAAGAACAAGACTGTCTTGACGGAAGGCTTTGGCACAAAGCAGGTGGGTGTCTCGTCGAAACCAAATACTCATGGTGCCTAGTTTGGACGTTTGGATACGCCCGTGACGTCGACGACGCAATTTCAAATCGGCTCTGTCTCCAAGACATTCACTGCCCTCTGTATTGCGAAACTTGTGAGTCATTCAAATTCGACACGTCGGTCCACTCATCTTATTTATTCCAGGTCGATGATGGCAACGTGCAGTGGTCGGACCGTGTGAAGCAGCATCTCAATTGGACGCTCATGGACAAGTATGCCGAAGAACACACAACATTATCGGATTTGTTGGCGATGAACTCGGTGTTTGGAACCGAAGACAGCGACTTTTCGTGGTCGATGGGGCTTTATCCGACCGAGGAAGAAGCCATCGCCGCGCTTTCTCTCTTCAACACCACACGTCCCCTTCGTGCTGGCTGGTCCTACTCCAACATCAACTACGAAATCTTGGGCCAAGTGGTGGCAGCCGTGACCAATCAAACGTGGTTTGACTACCTCGACGCTGCCATTTTGAAGCCATTGGGCATGCACGACACGGTGCCGTTTGCAGCCAAAGGATCCCAGCTTTCGCACGGCCATAAGGTCTGCAATGGCAATGTCGCTGGGCCGTTCGATTTGCTCTCGGACACGATCGTGTCACCGCCGCTGTCGTTTGGCCCGATCGCCGCCGGCTCGATTGTCTCAACTGCTGCCGACATGGCGACGTTGACCACGTTTTTACTCAACAAGGGCCAAGGGTTGTTCAAATCCCCGTCCGTGATTGGCGCGATGACGACAGGCCACGAAGTTATTGATGGGGTCACCCCGGAACTCTTGGAGTTTATGGGCTACTTCTCATACAAACCAGCGGGCAACGTCATTGGCGCTGGCTACGGCTTTGATTTCGCCGGCAATATCCTGTTTGGCAAGGACTATTTCAGCAAGAACGGCGCGACGGCAACGTTTATGGCTGAAACGGCCTACGTGCCGAGCCACCAACTGGGCGTGACGCTCTTGATGAACGCCATTCCCATGGGCGGGGACCTCCGAGCTACGATGTTGACGGCCCAGATCCGGTCGTATGTCGCGGGACTCTTTTTGGACATCCCCGACGCCGAGTTGGACGCGATGCACGACCAAGCGATGGACCATCTGCTTCTAGTCATTGGCGGGCAAGTGCCAGCATGCGACGTCCACATGTTCGACAACAAGCCATTGGCGACCCCAGGAGTGACCATGTCGAGCCAAGTTAGAGCCAGTCTAGTTGGTGCGTACACTGCCTCGAACGCCTTTTACGGCCACGCGACCATCACAGCCCAAGGCAACGACTTGGTGCTCCAGTATGGCAACTTTTCGGGCGCGCTCTATCCGACAAAAGATGTGTCCAAGCTGTTGTGGGACTCGGGTGTGTACGTCTCCCCCATCACTGTACAAGGTCCGGGGCGATTTGTCATGCAAGGGAAACTTTCGTTTGTTCGGTCGTAGGGTAGTCTGTCTCTCTCGAATGATTGACAATGCAACGACATTGCATATGATGTCATACATGCAAGGAAACCCATCCGTCCATTGGAGACTTGGGTCGTTCCAATCGCCAATAAAACCTTTTGCGAGGCGGTCATGAGTGTAACACGACGATGAAAAGATGTGACACGTGGGTTGGGACTTAAAAGAGTCGATTCGACGGCACGAATAAGTTAACAGGCGAGGGACTACAGTCGTGACAGAGAGATGGGTGCATGTCTTAGAGGGCGGCGGCGACGACGACGACGACTGCGACCACGAAGGCGAGTTCGAACATACTGCTCCCGGACGTGTGCGCCATCGTCGGAGTCTTTTGCGTGGGTTTGGGTTTGGCATCCTGGATCCACGTGCGAGCGTTCGTGGCAAACGTGAGCAACGCAGCGGCGACTTCGCGACCGCGGATGGGGATCGATGCCACGGGTGCGCGAAAGTCATTGCCCGAGACTTCAACGACGATGGCCGGGACGTTGTACGTGGCAAAGAGGTAGTCTTGAAACATGCCTTGGGCAAAGTAGAGGTCGTACGCTTGCATGGCTGTGTAGTTGCCGCCCACGGCCGCCATCGACGATTGCATCGCATGCGCGAGCGTGTCAAAGGCGTCGGCAAAGGGGGCTGCCGGCGCCGCCGACTTGTTGCCATACGGTGTGAGGACCTGACCGCCGTAACTGTGGACGTCGAGCGCCGCGACCAAGCCCGATCCATTCACTTGGACGGCATCGAGCCATGCTTTGATGCCACGCACTTCGGGTTCGCTAAAGGGATAGGGTCCTACGTTGCCCATCAAAAAGAAAAATTGATGCTGGAAGCGTACCGCAGTACGTGAGGCTCTCTTCGTCCGTGTCGTCCTGGGGGCCAAAGTTGCGATTCAAATCGACGCCCGCCGTCCAATTTGTGAGCACATCGTCGGGGTCGATAGACTGCGGGTGCATGTTCTTTCGGTGATACCGGTCCTTTGTCCACGTGTAGATGTAGCCGTCGAGGTTGACGATCGGGACGTAGACCCAATTGTACAAGTCGATCAACTAGACATGGCGTCAACCTCATGCGATGACGGACGAATGGATGAATGGATGTACAGGAAGGATTGAGGCTTGGCGGGTGGCAATGCCATCGAGGACTGTGGCCCAGCTGTAGATGGCCGACGTGAGGGCAATCCATTCCCGCGCATGCATCGTGCTGTGCATGTACATGATCTTCTTGGTCGTGTTGTCTTTGGTGGATGAGAGCGTGTACGCAGGAATGGATTGGCCTACGAGAGGAGGTATCAAGTTGAGCATGAAGGTGCATGGTCATGTCTACCAAAGACGGTCGTGGAAATGTTAAACTTGGTCATCGAGACATTCGATGTGGCGGTTGTTTGCTTCATGAGCGCATCCATGAAGGCAAACACTTCGTCGGCTTGTCGAAAGCAACTGAAAAACCCACTCGACGTGTACATGCCTGGCTTCAAGGATGTGAGATACCCTGCGGTGTTGTTGCGGCAGGCGGCGGCGGCCACGGCATCATCGGGCGGAAGCACCTGACCAAGGGCTTCATGCAACACCACACTCATGAGATGGAGCGCGACGATGACCGCGCGTCGCAGCATCGAGAAGCAAGAATGCGAGAAGACCCGAGATCAGCAAACGATGTCGAGGTAATGGGCGAGTGTACTGATCTCAGGTAATTCCCGGCCATTACACTGGTCCCACACGGTGTGTGTGTCTTTCACGTGCGTCGAGTGACTTGAAAATTCATTGACTGGGATACATTGGGCAAGTTCTGCAATATTTAGTTATATGACATAACATATCTTGGTTTCTGTATGCAATGCTATACAAAACGAGACATTCAATATCCGAATACAAACACCTTGTGGTTTGTATGTAATTCTATACAAAATGCAATAACATGTCACGCGACTCGCTTGTCGACGGGTGGTGGGACTTCAACATTGTAGCCACAATAGAATTATCATCCGGATATGTCCGGATACGTCCATCGCACCACATGCCTCAACAATCTCGCACACACCCGTCTCAGCCACAAGAACGCCGCGCGCATCCGCCGACATGGCTCATGGCTGCGATGCAAAATGGATGGCGGCACACACATATACGTACGTGGGAAACCTCAATATTCATGTATAATAGTCTCGTCTACTTGCCGTTGTACAAACTCTTCTTGTAATCGGGCATGCGGATGAAGGGCGGGTACTCGTTGCCACCCTTGCCGTCGGTGAGGACGTTCACAAAGGCCGATTCGAGGTCGGGGCGGCCGCTGGCCTTGGCTTCCTTGGTCGCTTCCACGACTTCCTTGCGCACTTCCTTTTCAATGTCCTTGATTTCGTCGGCCGTGGCCAAGCCCGCGTCGAGCAAGCGCTTCTTCACGCTCTCAATCGGGTCACGCGACGCACGCATGTTCGAGATTTCTTCGCGGTTGCGGTACGTCACACCCGGGTCCGACATCGAGTGCCCGTGGTATCGGTACGTACACATTTCCACGTAGATCGGGCCGTTGTTGTTGCCGGTCCATTCCTTGAGGAAGGCCATGCATTCGCGGACGGCCAAGACGTCGTTGCCGTCGCACCAGATGCCAGGGATCTTGTTGCCCATGGTGTAGTATACTTGGTTGGACGAGTGGCGTTCGGTGGAGGTACCCATGCCGTAGTGGTTATTTTCGATACAGATGATCGCGGGGAGCTTCCACAGCGCAGCCATGTTGACCGCTTCCCAGATTTGGCCTTGGTTGGCAGCGCCGTCGCCAAACATCGTGATGGAGCACGGCATCAAGCCGTCACCCTTGTGGTTGTACTTGGACGCGAACGCAAGACCGACACCGACAGGCACTTGGGCCCCGACGATGCCTTGGCCGCCGTAAAAGTTTTCCTTCTTGTTGTAAAAATGCATGGACCCGCCCTTGCCGCCGATCGCGCCGCTCTTGTTGCCAAACAATTCCGCCAAAATCGACGCAACCGACCCCCCGCGGGCGAGCATCGTGCAATGGCAACGGTACGACGTGATCCACGAGTCGGTGCGCGCGAGCGCGGCTTCAACGCCGGTCGCGACGGCTTCTTGGCCGTCGTACAAATGGCAAAATCCACGGATCGTGCGGGCCTTGTACTCGTTGTCGCACGTGATTTCCATGCGGCGCATCGTGTACATCAAACGGTAGTAGCCCAACAATTCTTCGCGCGTCGCATACGCGTGGTTGCCACCCTTGGGGCCTTCTTCCAAATCTACACACGTCCATGAGCTCTGCTGCGTCGAGACGAGGAGGATCGATCCTACTGTGGAGCTTGAAGGGACGCGCCAACTCAAACTTGACGCCTTCCGAGGAAGCGGCGGCGAAGCCGCGCGACAAAGTCGCGGGCTTGAACGAACGTTGCAAGCGGCTCAACATCTCTTCGGGTCTTGCGAGGACGTTCGGCAATGAAGTCGACTCTTGACCTCAAACTCCGTCATCGCTCGCAAGGTCGCACTGGGGCGTAGGGCGCGCGTCCATTGGTCGATATTGTCTCATTCTTCCTTCTGATTGGCTGTAATGATAGCCAGGGTTCAGGGACGTCCCGCGCAAGTACGACTTACCTCTCAGATGTGAATTTAAAATAATATAGACATCAAGCCATACTAAATACAAGAGTAAATGCTCTTTCTAATGTGACAATCCGGCACATCACCCATATGATGCCCCACTCAAATCCCCCATTGTCGCATAACCTTTAAATCCAACAGGCGGTTCAAACACATAAAAATAGTCAAATCTCTCGCAGCAAGCCACATCCCATCGCGTGGCAGCCGGTCACCCGCTTGCGAGTGGTGGAGATTCCTCCAACGGCGAACATGCGAGTTGCAAACGCGCAGCCAAGTCGAAGGACATCGTGAGGAAGGACATCGTCCTGTGGACCCCATGGGACGAGGAATGGGATGATCGATGCACAGGGAGAAGGATTAGATTAGAACATGAAGAGGCTGGATGCCGGCGTATTCTGCGACGACTTTTCGACTTGGGAGCTCGAACTGCGGCGCTTGGCGCTCTTGCTCTGGAGGAAGAGGCGCAGCTTGTCGTTCTCGATCGACGGCGACTGCGGCGGCGGCACCTCGGCGCGCATCTGGTCGAGGTCGTAGAGCACGATCGTGCTGGCCGACGCTTTTCGCGACGACGACGCCTGGCTCACGAGCGAACTCTTGCGCGACGACTTGGCCGAGTGGCTGTCGCTGAGTTGCCGCGCGAGGCTGTTGGCGAGCCTGTTGATCGCCTCCGATTGTTCCTCGAGCTCCCTCGACTTGGCGCGGTAGAGGTTCAGTTCGCGCTCTTGCAGGGCGCTGGCCGTGAGCGCCGCGACGCGCGGGTGGAACACACCGGCGTCCGCGTCGTCCTCGGAATCCGATGAGACGAGGCAGATCGACCCGTCGTCGTCGGACGTCTCGTCGTCTTCGCGGTGGCTGCTGGCCGCCATGTTGTACACTTGGTGGAACCGCGCGAGCGACGATTGCAGTTCCGTGGCGCCGACCGTGGACCGCCGCTTGTCGGGCGTTAGCGACGCATGGTGGCCATGTGGTGTCATCGACAACTTCATGCTCGGCAACCCTTCCTTGAAGAGCT
>VJMH01006835.1:0-36518 GCA_009835185.1 Aphanomyces stellatus | reverse complement strand
GAAGCCTGGCCGCGGATACGCTCACCTCCTCAAGCTGCTGCAAGACTTCTGCCACCGGAACAACTACACACACCAACAAGCTTGCCGGTCGATGAAGATCGTGACTGACCTTGAAAGCACACGTGCTGAGTTCGCCATCAAGTTCGACAACGAATACGGTACGTTACCTGACAACTGCGTGTACAATGTGGACGAAACAGGCATCCAGTACGACATGCCGCCACGTTACATCTGGTCCCGCAGTGGTGGCAATGCCAAGCTATCGGCAGGCGAGCAGCACTCGTACAGAATGACGGCCGTGCTGTCCATCCTTCGCGACGGGAAGAAGATGCCTATCATGTTTGTCATCAAGGGCCAGTCCGGTGGGCTCATTGAGCGACGCGAATTGGACACGTACCCAAGCGGACACTTCTATGCTGTTCAGAAGAAGGCATGGATGGACGGCTCCGTCTGGCAGCAGTTCCTATGGTTTGTGCTTGCCGAAGAAGTCCAAGGCAAGTCGGTGCTCGTGTTAGACAACTTTGAGTCCCACATCAGCAAGGAAAGTGTCGAATCTGCGGAGACAATTGGCATGGACGTGTGCACGTTACCTCCAAACGCCACATCGCACTGCCAACCATTGGACGTTTCCATCATGGCTCCGTTCAAGCGTCACATGCGCGACTTGTGGATTGCCGAGAACGTCGTGCATGACGACGACGATGACGAGGCTTGGATGTCACCAAAGGCCCGTGTCAAGCGAATCACCATGATCAAGAGAGCGATCAAGGCATGGGATATGATTACCGAAGAGCAAGTGCGCTGTAGCTTCTTGAAAGCTATTCCTAAGCCATAGTACAATCCATGTTCAGCTTGGGCCGGCATTCGCCGACCCAAGAACCAAGACCAGTATTTTGTCGACAACTTTGGAACCAATCATTTTAGTTGCAAACGATAGATCTCGACAAGACGGAGATTTTGGCACTGGTTTGAGCGAAAAAGAAGCAGTATTGCATGAGTTATCGTTAAAAAACGATTTCTGTTGAGTATACTGGGTAGGTGAAACAAATTTAATTATTGAATGGAATAATATTGAATGCAAGTTATCCTGATAGGTCAGAATAAATGTCGTGGTTCGACCAATCATGCTGCGATATTTAGGTTCGACCTCGAGTCCAGACGAGCCTTAAATTCCCTCGTTGTCTGTATCGCAATTTGTGTATCACCATTTCACCATACTAAATGACCACATGCTCTCAGATCGTAATTTCAAAATTGTATTCCTTCCATTCGGCACCTTGGCAATTAGTACGTAGTATTGTCGAAGCGTTTTGGCCGACACATTTCATACAACGAGTTTATCAAGATTGAATGTGGTATAAATTTGGTATATGAAATGGAATTAAAGTGATAGTATATGTTGAGGCCAAAAACGTGCCACACTGATAATGTAGCATAAAGATACCTCAAAGCACACAATAACTCACCAGACTTTTTTTCTCACCATTTTGTAATTCGTTGCTGGCTGGTGAGTTTATTTTGATATTTTTCCTGATAGAATAGAATATTATTATTCATATTTCTATTGTTGAATATTTTACTTGGTATTTTTATGAGCAAGTAAATTTATTTACCATGGTCAAGTGTTTAGTGAAAGTGATTATGTGCTTGAGAGGTACAGTTGGTGAGTTATTGTGTGATTTGGGGTCTCTGGCGAGTAGTTTTGTGCGGTGAGTTATTGTGTGCTCTGCGGTGACGGACAAAAGTGCAGAGGACACACAAAGGGTCATTATTTGAGATGAACAAGCACACTGACACGATACACATATGCTAAGTTGAATTTAACCTTCCAACGTTGAACTTTAAACCTGCGAGCGACGACAGAGCATCCGCCTACAAAATTGCGCCCACCGGAGCGTAGCAGAGGTCTGGTGTAATATTTTGTGCAGGCGGTTCCTTGGTGAGGAGCGAGCCCCAGTCTTTCCATGAAAAAGAAGTTGAATGTATTTTTCTCGTCGGGAAAAGCGGTACGGCGCTAGCGCCTACCTGCCGCTTCCCTGACGAGGCCTGTTTTTTTATAAAACTTATTTGGACTGAATCGTCTAAATGCTTCAAGAGTGCGCCATTATGTAATTTTGATGCGCCGTGATAGAATTCCAGTGTGACACGATTTGTGTCTCCGCAGGTCCATCCAATACACTTTTCGAGGATTTGGCGCACATGATGTAATCTTTGGAATGCTGAGTTATTCACAATATAAGTTTAAGACTTGTCGTTTATGGTCAGAGAGGGTGGGCTTCAACCTCATCGGCAGCTTGCGACCGATCCTTTCTATTATGACAAGTATTCAGGAATGCATTATCGTGACACAAAATAACTTGAAATTTAGTCAGACGATTTGATTGGTTGAAATTGACCAATATGAAATTTCCTCGGGCTTTCTGCGGTTTTGCTCGTCGACTCATGTGTGGAGGAAACATGGCGTGATTGCTCGTCGATTCACGAAATCACGCCAATATGCAAAATTTTGAGAAGATATCTGTATTGATTTAGAGGAATGAATTATACAAATATAAACGATGTACTAGTATTTCTTTTTGTTTTTCACCAGCTACTTTCGTTGGGAGAGTTATATTGTGCAACGTAAAATGCAGAAACAGCGACGGCTCGAAAAGATGCGATTTGAGCTATAATTGGCAATTTTATTTAGCCACGGCGAGCCAATATTCACTACTTTATGATCGCTCATTCATTTTTGACCCAAAAATCCGTCAAAAATGAGATGCCAAATGACCGACGGTTGTATACAAATTCCTTTATTAAGTGGATTTTAATGTGCACTAAAGTCATATTAACTCCCAGTCTCTGTAGCAATTCGACATTCAAACAGGCTCCGAACTGATCACGAATTTGGCGCAAAAAGGAACTGGAACTGCGCACTCAGGAATATGAAAGGGTACATTGAAACTCGAAGATGAAGTGCTTAACATCACTGAACAATTGAGTGGTTGAGGAGAAAACTGCGTGAGAGCTTGAGTATCTTCTCAGAACGAATGGATGTGTCTTCTCAGAAGGCGATTCAACTTATAATATTATAGGGAAAATTATTAGATTTCTACAGGTTTTGAGCACTTCGTGGTACTATCCCAGGTAAAACTGGGACATACAACTTCGTCATGACAGCCCACACTTTGTCAATGACAATATTCCATATCATCACACACACCAAAGAGCTAAAACAACACAATATACCCCTCTACAAATATAGGGAGAATGCACTATCTAATCAAGTCCTATTGGTGGGAGTACGCGTGAAATTACGTCCCAGGCGCCAAGATATTCATTACTCACATCGGGCGATCCAGCCCGACACAGACGCCCGCTGATTGGCCAAATATGTAAAGAACAAACAACGATATCAACGAGCTGTTTAAAACAAAAACTCATACATCAAGCAATTCAACACACATACATGTAAGCACATGTAACATACATGTTTTATACATGGTCAATGTGTGGACTCGAAGTTTATTGAAAGCTGTGAGTAATGCATGTCTTAGCAAAAGATGGCGATCTTCCTTCCAGTCAGATAAAATCAATTTTATGCGTGAGTACGTGTATGGATGCTACATTCGCCGTCGACGGATTGTTTAAATGTAAACTCTGCAAAGAACATCGACGTACTTGATGAGGTTTCAAACGTTCCTTACTTGACATGTCTAATATGTCGTATTCGAAAAAGTTAACCATCCAAGGACATGTCCGATTACGACCCGAAAATATGGCTAGTGCCTTTTGAATCCCCATCTATATCAAAGTTTGAAGATGGCATTGTTAAATTGGTGGGCGATTACAGTGAACAAACAAACACTTTAACGTGTTTGTTGTGTTCGAGGGAGCGATTGGCATAGATTCGGTCATATCCAGGAGCAAAATGTGCAGCGATATCCAAACCATTTTCTTCAACAAGTTTGATTACAAATTCAGGTAATTTACATACACCAATGTTCACATGTGAATATCATGCATGACGTGTGTTAGAGAACTGGTTGAAATGCTTGATGTATGAGTTTTTGTTTTAAACAGCTTGTTGATATCGTTGTTTGTTCTTTACATATTTAGCCAATCAGCGGGCGTCTGTGTCTGGTGAAACTCGCCCTGTGGTACCTCAACAAATTTTAATTAAAAAATATGGGCGTTCCTGCTGTGAAAAATTCCAAATTCTGGCCAATGGGTGACGGCATAAACGACGACGAAAATTATGGCATCATACCTCTACTCTATATACACTGGTACAAATAAAGGAAAACAAATAGTGCTCACGACGAACGTGAAGTACAGAAAAATATCCAATTATATCATAAACAAACAATAATATGTACACCCTCCCCATATTTTGCCTTGGATACAAAATCATGGCACTTTATTTCAGGAGGTGCTTCCGGTGTCGTTGTTTCGACATCTAGGTGACCCGGGTTCAAATCCCGTGACTATGCTCCACCCATGTAGGGGATCGGCTATTTCGCGCCAATTTTCCATGAAAAAGAAAGTAAAACGCCTGCGACTATGAAATACTGGTCACTATGCTTGACACCCCTCGTAGGATTGAGGGAGTTTGGTTTGCCGGCAGCGAAAACGCTGCGAAATAGTTTTGTTCATATAACTACTTGCATATTTTTTGCTCAAAATAATACCCCAACTCAATGATTTCATATCATCAACATAGTTTAAAAACCTATATTCACTTGGACAAATTATGGTCAACATTTTGCCAAAGGCAGTCGACATTGCTACGAAGAAATCAACGGAAAAAAGGCGACACTCGGCGGCCAAGGCAAAGTACAAAAAATTCCCTTTGCAAACGAACTCCATGATCTGTCGACACAGTCTCGTCGGAACTATTCAGTGTGTTGGAACCACAACCACCAAACTCTACAAGTGCGTGCCAGCCACTTAATGTAGGAGTTATGGGTCCGTTCATGGCCAAGATGCGAAGCAAGTGGTGCATAAAAAATCTGTGACGACAGCAGCTGAGAAGCGCTTAGCGATGATTAAGCGTGCGATTGATGTTTGGGAAAAGATGCCCCGTGACGTCGTCTTTCGTTCATTTGAGAGGGCCATGCCAAACATTCATATTTTGTAATAATCATTGTGTCATGTTGATATATTCTGTGATCTCGAATTGTATTTCGTCGTGGTGACCATCACACTCATGTGTGGATTTCATTGGTGCTATTTAGTCTAATCGGTCTTGCTTATTCTCCTTAACGATAGAAAATTTCGACTTGAAATGAATTTCAATAATATTATTCTCCATTCAAATTTTGGATAACTTTGGAGTACCACAGGGCGAGTTTCACCGTCGTTCACTGTACTCAATTGTCGAATTGCTATATATACCAGGTGTTAATCGATGGCTTCTTTTTGTACCGACGGGTTGTTGCTACGCTTCTTCACACTTGGCTTATTGGGCCACTTCAAGCCTCGCAATTGAACAGATAAATTATGCGTCCAGATACTTAAGCTTGGCCATCTCTGCTTCCGCCATGGGCAAAATACGTACCTCACTTCGAACCTTGTCCGTGCGCTTCATCCTCCGTCGCGTTCTTTGTTGAACTTCGCCTAGTGAAGCATCATCTTGCAGGGCTCGCTTTTCTCTACTTTTGTCCAATCATATGGAACTTTCGTACCATTTTGCCTTCAATTCTGAATACTATGTTTGAAGTAACAGAGAGTGTTTTTCCACTCTGAGACAGCGGTGTTCTTTGTTTTCCGAAATTCAAACTCCTTCAACAAAAAACTGACATTTTCCCAAAACGCCCATTTATTCTCGGATGGAGGTTGTTTGGCCTTTCGGTGGCAAATTTCGAGATCACTTTCCAGACACAGAACTGAATCTTAAATTCACGAAATTCTTTCTTTCGGTCAAACAGCACAAGTTCCAGATTCAAAATTTCCTGAAAGGATTCAATCTTTCGGACGCTGCCAAAACTCGAATTTGAGATCCAGGCACAAAGGAAACTCGACAGGAAAAGCGTTCGGGCTGTATTCTCCTGTTCAATGCTGCCGTCGAAATCCATTTGAGCTTGACCAGTAAATCTTCAACTCGCTGGCCAAATCCATCTTGGAGAGGTTTTTCCCGAATATAAAAATATAGATGTTATTGACGAAAGATCTCAACTTGGGGTCTTTCGGTCACACATCACACATAGTAAGTCCGATTTATAGATGGCAATGTTCATTGCACCCGGTTGTGTTCAAAGTCATATTGACACACTTTTCTGCCGCTCGTCAATTGATAGAACGAGAGGTTGGTGCTTACAGTGTATTGGAGCACACTACTCAGCTCATTGATGCTCGCGTGGAACAATTCACGGTCAATGCCTGAACAAAAACTACCCAGTGATGTCGTCGGCATTCCTTGCAAAATTGAAGCCGATTCGACGTTGCCAATTCACAGTAATTCGTCATTTGAAGCATCTCAAACCGGATTGCAGTCCACAAAATACGTACGGGATCGCTCTGCACCATGCGATTTACTTCAGAAGAATATCCATGTATGTGTAGCTAATTCTCGGCGTCAAGTCGCGTAGCTCACCCCCCAAGTCTTGGCATCAAAATACAACTCATTGAACACAGTCAACGTCTCGAAAATAATCCAATACGCAACTTTTCTAGCGCGTTCGGACGTGCTTTGACATCAAGCGCAGTTACTCAAGTTAGGACAGACACCTCTCGGGACCTTCCGCGTGGCACACACAACATTCATCCGCGCAAGAGTGCATATCATGGCGCTCAGAAGGTCTTTGTCCGGAGATGCAATCAAAACCCAAAACATGACTGATTGCAGTTCGTCGACTATGTTGGGCCATTCGAATATGCAATAGCCCACCATTAAACGCTTTATTCGAGCCATGAGTCTTCCACATTTCTCGTGCAAGTCACCGAGTACCATCATGTTATCGATGAGAAAGGATACGTAACGTTGGAGGACGAGAATAAATTCGACTCCGACGACTCAAGTAGCTCTGGGTCCACAGAAACCGCTACTACTCGTCGCAGTGACACTTCAAGTACACGATTACGAAGTCCAAAGGTTCCATTATCCCATCAAGTTCATCTTGAGTGCAGTCTATTGGCATCTTTGTAGCGGATGATAATGGATGTGCGTTTTCACCCGAGGCTGGCCATACTTCTGTTTCAGTTTGCGGTTGTGCAACATGTTTGCCGCACCTCAAAATTGATGAAGAACGTTTCGAGCTCTTAGTTGCCGAATTTCACACTCACGCAAAATTGATGAAGCAAACTCTTTGACATGGTGAGTTCAGCATGCTGCTCAAATGGGAGTCCTTACGAAATCAATGGAGCAATCGCTGTACGCAATAATTGGATGTGGGGCGTATGGCGATGCTCGAGACGTTCTATACTACAAATGCCACTTAATTCCAGCAGTGCGCAGCGCTGAGATCGGTTTAAGCCCCGAACAAATGCTCTGACAAGTGGCGCATTGTTTGTCGCTGGTTCTTATCGACTTGGGATACACGATCCTTTGTCCGACATTGACACAGTTGCTGTTGCCCGATGTCACGTCACACAAGATGATTTTTTCAGCTCTTTTGTTATACTACTTCGTGCCCGTGCACAAGTCCAATCTTTAACTCCTGTGACAAATGCATACGTTCCACTAATCACTTTAGTGTACGAAAATGTTGCGCTGGACAATTTTTTTGCTCGATTGCCTGTACCTTGTGTCCTTCCAACGCAAGACATTGATTCGGATAACATTTTACGGGGAGTTCACGGTGCATTCATGAAGTCGCTCAATGCACCAAGCGTGAGTACATTAATTTTGTGTTTAGTGCCAAAAAGAAATGTTTTTCGATCAGTGCTACTTGCAGTTCGAATATGGGCCCGTGCTCGTGGGATATATTTAAGCAAATTTGGTCTCCTTGGTGGTGTCAGCTGGGCGATTTTGGTCGCATTTGTTTGTCAAATATATCCAACTGAAGACTTAAGAACACTACTACTGCGATTTTTTCAAATGATCTCAGAATGGCCGTGGCCTCAGCCAGTATTCTTGAACGTGATGTGTGACGCTGAAATGGGGTTTGAAAGTTGGGACCCTAGGTATAATGTCTACGATAGAACTCACATCATGCACCAGCTTATCCCCCAATGAACTCGTCCGTCCAAGTTTCCCACGCTACTTTTTCGGTCATGTATGAAGAATTATGGCGTGCGCGTTATTTTGCTGAAATTGTAATGGGAGAAGAAGCTAATGACGAAAGTTGGAATCAGTTGTTTTCCCCAACTAACTTTTTTGTTCGATATGCCACCTATTTGTCTCTGACTCTCAGAGCTGCAACTGCTGATGACATGTGTGTTAGGAGCAAGTTTGTTCAGTCTCGTGTTGGAAAATTAGTTGAAAATCTTTAGCATGTCTCCCCAATTTCTCACGTCCATGCCTTGCCAAAATATTTCCCATACCCAAGCTCGGGTTTGAAAACACTACGTGACATACATCAATGCGTTTTTATTGGAGTTGAATTTACGTCATCGAATATATGTCTCGAGGACGACTTGCAATTGTTAGCAAGTATTAATCAAACTTTTCGGTTGTACAACTTGCCGGACTTCGTGTTTTAGAACGGTCGACTGCAGAGAGAATAAAATGGCAACTCGAAAAACACCCATTCCCTAAACCTCCACGGAGCTCTTTTTCTTACAATCATGTTCATCGAGGTTCAGGGAAAGTAATCGCCAAAGGGAAAAAATCAAGACCAAAGTTCACACTAAAGTAATCAATTTTTTATTAATCTGATTTTAAATTACTCTCCTTCGTCAAAACAAAGTTTTCAAACTCGGCTTTCAACTCCGTAGATTCGTCCAACAGTGATATTTGTTGAATCCCGCATATAGCGGTATAAGCAGCGCAATAGAAATCAATAAATTTCCTCAGTGTTTCCATTAATAATAAATGTTTTGGGTCTGGTGTCTTTTGTTTTGACTGTACGTGAATTTTTTTAGCAGAAAGGCGTGCCGAACAAAGCAGGTTATTACAGCCAGATTGATCAGGGTGTTGATCATGTTGATCCCAAAACACGTCTTTTATCTCATTCATGAAATTTGAAAGCCATCCACATTCGCCAAGAAATGGGCATTTTACATGTGGCCAAAAATACTCCAAGCATTCTCGAAGGTTTGAAAACGTAAGCTCCAAACTAATATCCCCAAGTTGTGTCGCACTGAGCAATCCCCACTTCATCACAACATCTTTCCACCGGGAGTCAACACAAAGAGATTGAAATTTATATAAAGCGTGGCGATTCACAGAAGCCACAACAGATATCGTTCCATGAAGAATTTCACCCAGGCAACCTAAGTCATGAACTGAGTACAATGACCAGGTGAAAACGTACCAAGACCTAATTGTCGAATACTATAGACCACTCCCCCAAATTTATCAAATGCCAATGCTAACCC
This sequence comes from Aphanomyces stellatus, assembly GCA_009835185.1. Lineage (NCBI taxonomy): Eukaryota > Oomycota > Saprolegniomycetes > Saprolegniales > Verrucalvaceae > Aphanomyces > Aphanomyces stellatus. The sequence continues at coordinate 27,056 of VJMH01006835.1, read as the reverse complement.
TTTTGGTGTTAAATTAAAACTTGATTGGCTGGTGTCAGCAAGTGATTGGTCGGATACAAGTGTGTGATATTTAGATTCCGAGTCGACAATTGACTGGCCCATTGCTTGTTGAAGGGCATTCACTTCCTACGTGAGCATTGGAATTTGTGAATGTGTACGTTACTGGAGTATTGCTTACGTCGAGAGACAACTCCCCGTCACCATCAATATCGAAGCGATTGAATAAAGTTATGATTAGTTCGAGAAGCGCGTCGGGACAGTCGCTTTTGAAACATTTTAACATGGTGGTCATAGCTTTATTGGAAAATGATAAGAGCCCTTCAATTGTATTGCAAAGATGAACTTCAAATTGAAATGTTTGAAATATCTCCTCGAGGTGTTCTTGAAGTATACTCTAGTAGGTAAATATACTAGTATTGACATAATTTTTGTTCTAGCTATTACCTCAATTTCTGTAAATAGGTTTCGATGTGACAGGAAAGTCACTCGCAGGTAAAATTTATCGCAAGTATCATTTCGAATCGATTTCATAGAATGTTCCCGGTAGCCATAAATAATGCTAACTACATATCCATGTAAGACTAGAATTAATGACAAAGGAGGTACCAGCAGCTTTTTGCCATAGGAATGACATTGATTCCAATACCAAATAGTCATTGAGCAGCTCATCAAGAAGCCTCGCCAATGCGAGAGCGGAAGAATCTGACCGGGATGATGTCAGTTCGATATCTTTCAGAATGGTTGAAACAACCTGATACATCCTCCCGCAGGAGAAATTCGAACGAGCACGCCATAGGAAAGCCAATCTGAAGTACATCTTCATCTGTGAACTGAATACCTTCCAACGTGTCAGCAGTGCCTGACTTTTGAATTGGTGTGCTATCATCAATTTTCGCCTTCATTTCAACTCTGCATACCAACTCTCCGTTATTCATTGTGTTGTCGGTTGCACAGGGCTTTTCAATATGTACTAATAGGCTATAATTTGATTCGTCGATTTGCTCGAGTGAACTTTCAGCTATTATGTTAATGGCGGAGTTGCGTTCACCTTTACAAAGGTGGGTCTTCATATTCAATACAGCATCACTAAATAATTGACAACCAAAGCTGCATTTGCTTACAAAGCCACAGGAGGCAACATGCCATTTTGGTGGCGGATCTTGACTTTGCTCGACCATCCAATTTCTAAACCAGCGAATCACATCTGAGCATGCCACACGATCCAATTGATCTCGATGAAAATTTTCGAGCACCGCGGTAGCCTATGTGAATCAATGATGACGTTGATAAATTCGAACTGTACCTCAGCATGGGATATCATTACAGAACCATCTGATATTGACTTCAGCATTTCTTGAAATTGGGTTGGATCAAGCTGCCTTGAGCGCTCTAGGGAGATATTTCGAGGAGGGATATTTTGGTTGATGTGTCGCTTGATGTTGCCTTTCATGCTCACTTCGGGGGAAAATGAACTATGTATTCTACGGCAACACTTCTCCAGCCCTTGAGTTTGAAATATAATTTTGGATTTTGCTGCCGACATTAATCGATTTGAAATATTGAAAAAATCTTGAAGAGGAGCGTGCTCAATTAATCCAGACACGTATTCGGAGTACACTTCTGAGTTTCCAATATTCTCTAATCATTGTTGCATGCAGTACATATGTATACGCAGTCCCATCTACCTCTGATTCCAATTTCATATTCTGCATTTGCCAACTGCTTCATTGTATTTTGTTGGTCTATGATGAGGTGTTCGAGGCTTTCTATCATAACCTTCTGGGGTCAGCTCGGTATGTTAAACAAAGTACCATTATGTAAATGTACCATATCCAAGTCGCACAAAAAATAAACAACATCTGGATGAACAATTGCCCTTTGAATCGCAAGGCTCCACTCCATTTCTTGGAAATAGCTAAACACACCTACAGATTTGTAAAATTGAGTTTCAATGACAACATACTATGGGCTATCATGCGTAAGCATTTTTCGGGGGGTTGCTTCAATCCCTTAAGGAGCGCAATACCCCGTACGCCAAACCACATGACAATTAAGAACTCTGCTTTGTTGCATGTTTCACCTGTTTTTAACAACTTTGAAATAACTACAGTTTATAATCTTAATGCACATGACAAACGAGATTGACGTTTAAAACATACATTCAAACTTGCGATTGACAGGAACGTGCTGGATCAAGCAAAATCCAGCTAAAAGGTCATTTACACACAATGGATAGTGAAATGAATTGTCGTTTGTTTCCAATAAATCATCATATTCTCGGTGCTTCGTGTTGAGCCAGTCGAGTAAGGTTGTCTTGCTATATATGAACACTATTTTGTGTGATGTTGTCCATCTCTCCAACAGTACTAGCTCTTCCCATGACGTTGGAACGTATTGCCGAACGTCTCGGCGTATCGGCCCCTTGGAGCTCCGGCTTCCCATCCCGAATCCTTACTTGCCCTTGAAGTGACCTTTCGCATAATTTTATCCGGAGACCTAGCCCTGCCGTTATCACATTGAGATTGACTTGTAAGTTAGTTCCTTCAAACGAGTTTCATATATTATATAAGATTACACTAGAAGTCTTCATTATCATCGTCATCAGTATCCTGTCGATCAGTGGTGAAGGAATTCGCACCAAAAAAGTCTGAAATTCCCTCATTTTCGTCCAAATTGAAGCAAAAATCGGGATCTGCTTTCAAAGGGGCTAATTTGAATAGTCCCGAGTCAAAATCGGAATCATAGCCTCCCAATCCTCCATCGGGTCCATTGATGCCGTTTGGAAACGACTCAATGACTTCTTTCTTGATATCAGCACCATTTTCTGTTGATGATGACTGGCTCACTAAATAAACATCGACTGGGCCTTCACAGCTCTTGAGAAAGATTTGAAACCTCCGACTTCCAGACGGCATCCCTTCATCTGGATCTGGAACTTCCAACGTTGTTCCAGGAGGTGCTTTGATTGCCATTATGCTTTGTTCGGCTAATGAAGTTAAGGCTCGTATATCAGGATGCGAGATGTAGCTGTGGCCTCCCGTTGGGGTAGCTTCTTCAAAGCCTTCCTCATTGAGTTGTTTCACGCTCACTGTCATGTGTCGAATATAATGCTCAAGTAATTTCTCTTCTTCAGTGAGTTTTTGCATGTCGTCCTTCAACTTGTCAAATTCTTCTGCTTGTGTTAAGGTTGAAGTGTCGTCTTTTTCGGAGTCGGAGTCATCGTTGCCAACACTTCGCAAGCTACTAGATCTGTTACCCCCTGCTCCACCTTTCCAATGAATATTGTTTTTACTTGTCTTTTCAATCAATCCAATGCCCTCCAAAACATTTGTAATATCGTAGATTCTTCTCTTTTGCACTCCCAATGATGCTGCTGCTTGATTCAAGTCCAAGTTTCCGTCAGCAGCATTTTGAATCAATGATACAAATTTTTTTGTGAGTAAGCCTAGCGAGCTGTCATAGCGAGTTCCGGGTGAATTTTTTGACGACGAACTTTGCCCGAGATCCAATTTCAATTGGCTTGACTTCGCCGATGAATTAAGCAAGCTATTTGAATCGATTGTCATACCATGCAAGGCGATTTGAGGACGCTTCAAATAAGGGTTAATGGGCATATACATGGGAAGGCCCATGTACATTGGTACATTCGAGTTCAATGAAGTAGAAACACTTTTTGGTGTGGCATTCACAACCTCTGATGATACTGCTGGAGCTACCGTAGAAATTGATGTGGCGGGGGGGCCCCCCCTTTTTTTTTTTTTTTTTTTTTTATTTGGGGCTGAGGCGGAAACGAGATTCCGCGGCCGCTTGTGTGGAGGTGTTGGTGTCTCCATTGCCCTCAATCGCAATGAGGAACCCTCGATTACCGTATAGCTCAAAATAACTATCCAGGCAATATTAGCTCTGGTGTTTGTCGGGGGGTGTTTATTATAATATATACAGTAATTTGTTTTATATGTTACTTAGGAATATATTAAGCTCAATATATTAATTGAAATATGATAATACTTAATTGTATAAACTCACTTTGATTCAGAGTTGTGATTGCGGTGTTGGGTCTCTGGTGGGTAGTTTTGATTGGTTAGTTATTCTGAGCGCTACTATTTTCATATCCGGATTATCCGGAGTGACATTCATTGTCTGATTGTACAGATGCATATCTTGTGAATATGGATATCCTTTGTATACTATTAGCTATGCTCAAGTACTTCGATGTACTCCGGAATATGTTTCTGTAGCAACATCACCAAGTAAGAGGGAAGGGGTGAATGAAGAGTGACGTTTGGCTCTGTGATCTTATTTGGATGTATGAATCACGTTCCACTATGTAAGCGACAAAGTCGTTTTTCAATGAAAAGTGAAACACTTCAGTTGCGTTACTGGTGAACTGTAACTGAAGTTCCGCAGTTAATTGAAGCAGCATGCAGCCATCAAGACGGCGGAGTGTCATCGTTGAAGACGATGAAAATGAACCCAAAAAGTCACTTCAACAGAAGGAAGTTATTTCAGCTCAAATGATTGGAGTCGTTCAATGCCGCCTTGATTCACTCCGAACTGTTGGTATTACTGCCGTTTGCCCGCCAAGGGTGCTAACTTTTTCAGCCGAGAATAGAATATATGGCCTTGAGTGCGACCTCAAAGCAAATCTGGATCACTCTTCGCGCATGGTATCAAGGAATTTCTACTGATGGATTTATTGAATTTTAGTACATAGGTCATGGGACTCCCAGATCCATATGAAACGAATAAAGTAGTAGCAAGCGGTAGGCTCCGAACTGGAACACTGGCTATGAATGCGCGAAATCAAATGTTGATGGAAAGGCTATTCGGACCTGATGAAAAAATGAGAACTCGCAACGTAGGGCGCCATATGTTGTGTCGTTTGACACTGCGTGTAGAAAACAATGAAAAAGTCGAAAGCAGATATGTTGAAAACTGAAACTCGAAGGAATAAACGAGCTCAGTTGGAGAAACAGCTTCAAGTTAGTATTGAGCGCCATGTTACTCGTACAGTGGACAGTGTTTTGTCGTCTACGGACAGCAGCAAGAAAAGCATTGAGCTCAATGCGAAACTTCTCATATCGCATACTGTTGAGAAGATGCGCATCATTCAAGGGAAGAAAACTTTCAAGCGTTTTGCATTAACCGAATTGTCCTGTACCCAATTTGAACAAATATTTTGGCTCGTGTTTAGTAAAATATTTCAAAAGGTAGGCGATCGACTGTTGTTTGACGTCGGTATTTTATTAGTACGTTAGAACTCGACCAATGAGCAGCACAAAATTATGGAATCGATTTGCTCGCAATACGTCAAGATGCTGTCTGTTTTAAGACTCAATAAGGACCTCATATTTCGAATATATCCTTATGCTATAGCTGGGTCTGTCTGCAGTGGGTTTCACTACCTCTTTCCTGGTTCGCGGCACTTGTATGTTAATGACTTTAAGAATCAGGTAATCCTCACGGTGATTGTTCACAACCATGGACCTTGACATAGGTGTTTGTAATTGTGTGCGAATTGCTGCTTGGGTTGAAGATGTGTCCAATCTCTGTTCAAATGATGCGAAAGCAATATTTCCCTGAGGATTTGCTGGAAGATTTTGCGGGAAAAATGAAATACATTGACAATCCAAATGAATATGCAGCACAACAAGGGACTGTTTTGAAGAAGTCGTGGAGTAACACAAATTTAGACATGGTATTTCTTGCAATTTTCATTTATTTAAAAAAAATGGTAGACGCAACCGTCACTCCGCGTTCACCAAGTTCGAACGTCATTTAATGCAGCCCAATTGAGCCCATTGATGAAGGAGTACTTGGCAACCAAAAAGGAAGGACTAAAAAAGCCATGCTTCTTACGTCGTACAACCCCCGTGACAAAATGTCTAGTCGGTGGGGAGGATACGTACAGAAAAACGTGTGTCATCTTGTCCATAGAGAATGCATTTCATTATTTTGTTTTTCATAGGCTTACCAAAAAAGACCAAATACAAGACTATGCTCAGAATTCTGCAGACCTTTACGAAGAATACCGAAAAGATGTTTTAGATTTTCAGAAAAATGCGCATCATGCAATAAAACTAATTGACGAGGTAAAGTCAACGCGAACAAAAACGAAATGTGAGTTGTGCCGTAGACTAAAGACATTGTCCTTAACGGGGGTAAAGCTGCCATAAAGGCGTACAAGTCCATATTGTTGAGTCGTTCCACAGCTGAAGACGAGATGTCACAGTTGGCTCTCAAGCAGGATCTGCTTGCGCGTCAATGCTTCAATAACAAAATTCAATAGTAAAAAGACTTTATTTTTTTTGTACTTATTCATTTTGAGCAAAAACAGTCTAATTCTTTTTTATAAACTTGCGCATCGGTGACTAAGATTGGTGCATTTTCATATCCGACAACTTGCTCAAGCGGAATGTGTGCAGAACGGTGATTTTGTCCGACAATATGGATTCTCATTTTTCTCGCTGTAGAATTGTCCAAAACCCATTGTCTATACCGTTCTGTCATTTCGTACTTTGTCACTTGTTCTAAGGCTGAAAGAAACAATTCGCTCGAATTGAACTCTAGTCGACCCGTTACAATTTCATCCCACATCACCAATGAAGTGTCACTCAGTGATCCAGGCTTGCGCGTCCAATACGACTTCCTTGCTTCGATATGCTTTTGAAAGTCCTCCTCGCTTATATGGGACAGGCATGTTACAAATTCTTCATGCAAAAATGCGTCGATTCGCATTGCAAGCTCACTCGAGGAATACGTTGATGACTGAACTAAAATGCTAAATCCGAGAACTCCATGTGTCATTCGAACACTACATGTTACATCATAACCCAACTGTTGTTTAGTTCGTAGGCTTGTGTAAAGGGGCTCTTTCATAATTTGTTCGAGCAAATTAGCATAAGCATTTGAAAGCACATCACGAACGCCAAATTGATAATATACTTCAGCAACAGTGTTCACATCGTGAATATATTCGCTCGGGTGTCGAATGAGTAACCCCTTTCCACGTGAAATAGGCAATGCTGTGATGTGCTGTCTATATCCAATGCTGTGTTCGTCCTGCATTGTACAACCAATTGAAACGTTCGCTAATAGTTGATTGACGGTAGCCATCATGAGTTGTGCTGTGTCGGTTGTCACATTTCCATGAAAAAAACCTGAAATAATAGCATTTGACCACATCTTTGTATTTACAAACTCCAAAAGAGACTCTTGAGCACATGATTCGACAGCACTTATAATATCGTCCACACAATATGAGGTGCGTTCAAGGAGAAGTAAACGTAGATAACGGGCTTTTTCGACTGGTTGCAAATGTTTATTTTTCAGTTCGCTGACTAAATCGTCACGAATATTGTTGAAACAGTCACTGTCGATTGTACCAGATGTCAATGCCGAAAATATTGAACAAACCATATCACCAATGTGTTGACTGAATCCGTTGCATGATATCTCAATGTCAACATCTTGGACGGAAACTTTAAAATTCATTCCTGCGCAAATTGCATGGTAATGTTGTTCTCTCATTGCGTGGTGCACGAGTTTGCAATACAGCAAAGAATATGCGTGGTATTGCAAGTTATGATGAGCAACAGGGAGTGCAATGTTGAAGAAAACATTGGCGTGTGGAATTCCATACGAGATATCAGGCTTAATCCATATCTTTGGCAGTCCAGGAATTGTGTACGGCTGGGAAGCGAATGGAGCGTCAATCAGATTAAATTTTGTCGCCATGTATGGATTTGGTGATGGCCAAGCGGCGAGAGTAATTGCTTCATTTTGCCACAATAATTGCGATGATTTAGGCACGTCTGAGATTTCGTACTTTGCGCCAAACCAGGGTTCCTACGTTAAGATGATTAGAGTGTAGTTATAAAGGAGGGATCTACAGTTCTCCAAGATGTGTTACTTGTGAAAGTTCTTGACGACAGAAATATCCTTGCATTGTTTGCACTGAAGTACGGCAGTAAATCTTTTACCATGTTAGGTTGAAATGGCCCTTGGAAAATCTTTGCACGGAGCAAATCCTCATGTGAAATGCACATTCGAGATTGCATCAAGCGCGACAATTCTCTGCAGGTGACCAGCGGTTCGTCGTTCTCGCCAAACTGGAACTCCGCAAACGATGACGATTCAAATTCGTCAAATATCCACTTTGGTAGGGTGCTTTCTTGCGACATCATCCTCAAATATTCAAAAACGAATGAAACGATGCGGTCCCAGTTATCTAAACCCTCCTTCGTCAAAGTGAATTGTACTTCGAATTGGGAGCCATAAGAGCCGTGCTCATACCCATCTACATCCGAAATACCAGCAACAATATTTGATGCCCAATTCTTTTTGGTCAACTACAAAATTTGATAAGCAATCGTTTGAAATGAAAATGTATCGTACCAAAGATAGTAATGATCCATTACATTCATTACTGAGAACATAACGAATATATTCTGAAGGTTTTTGTTTGTAAGACTCCATCAGCTGGGGCAATGAGAAATACATATGCATTGTGTGGCTATCTTGTATAGGTATCATCTTGATCAATTGAGGTGAACTGTATTTGAATGGACAACCAAAATGAGAATATGAAGGCGATGAAATATGTTTATTCGGAATTGTACTGAATGATTCGTTTACCCAATTTTGCAATGTGTCAAGTGGATATGGTGCACATACTACAAGATTCATTGTATTGGCTGAATAATAATCATTGAAAAAGGACCGCATTGCATCCTGGACGTTTGTTTTCTTCTCGCTTGGTACAAGCTTTAGACTTGAAAAATTACCCCAACTAAATTGATGGTACGGATGATTTGAGTCCGCAATATCACATTGCACTTGCTACGATGAAATATATTACATTGTTACGCAAATAATTTTTATACCTGGAGTAGAACACGATCATGCTGGGATGCAATTTGAAACTCAGATTCGATAGCGCATAACTCTCTTCGCAATGTATCACTTTTCAATAATGGCGACACGAAGAAGTTAGCAAACATATCAAGAGCTTGCTTAAAACTGCGACTATTAACTTCAAAAACAAACTGAGTTGATTCACAGTCTGTCATTGCATTGCTATAACCCCCATTTATACTCAAAAATGATTCGAATGCATTTTCATCTGGGTATTTAGAACTCCCTATTGAAGTTATATGAGGATTAAGGTTTCCTCTGGCTTCTTTCTTACCCATAAAAAGCATGTGTTCTAAATAATGGGCCATGCCTTGCACATTTGGTGGATCCGCAAAGCTCCCAACTTCAACCGTCAGGCATGCAGCCGCTTGCTGATCAAATAGTAAGAATTTATCTGGGATATCATCAGTGTCGTCGTCAAGTTGACGACTTGCGTGGTTAGTTGGTGATGGATCCTCTGGGGGACACTGAATCAGCAATACTTTTAGTCCGTTGGATAATGTGCAAGTTCTATACAGCCGCTTGTCATTTGGTGGTTTGAATTTGTCTAGAATTAACGACATAGCCTCTCCTTCGGCAGTAAATCGAAATAGGATTCTGTACATAGGCTCATCCTCACAGGTAATCCAACGGCAAACGTGTAACTGTAAGGACGTTACCCCGCAATCGGAATTTGTTTTTGGAGTCAGGAGGCAGGTTGGAGTATATTACGATAGTTTATACAGACACAACTATGTGGCCGTGTGGTATTGGGAGATTATCCGAAAGGAGATCCGCGTCGAGATACTCACAGAGATGGGAAAGGTACCCGAGCCGAAAGGTCGGGATTGGCTGCCGGATGAGTCTTGTAGTCGCAGCTGTCGAATGGGGCCTTCTTCGTGAGGAAATCTGCAGCTTGGTGGAGATCACGGCCGGGGTATCCAATCTCAATGAAATTGAGCCGCCAGCACTCTAGCTTCAAGGTACAGCTGTCGCACCTGACCTTGCGGATGTGGTTAAAGACATCGCATTTGCTGGATGAGGAGCTGACTGTCGCCATAGAAGGGCTATTGCATTGCGCACGTTGTAGGATGTTGGCTGCGCGGCGTCGCACGGCAATCTCCAGGCGGTCTCCCCCACACATATACAAACCCACGATCACGCTCTTACGCGCATATCACTAGAAGCGCTCGCACCGGTCTGCGTTTACCTCTTCTTTCTTCGTACAATGTGCAACCCACCCATCGATCATGACCCCACCACGACACGCGCGGCACGACTCACGAATGGGCGAAGGCTGCGACGGCTCAGGAGCCATCGCCATGCGCACTAACGACCCACAAACCTGCGGATACATAGCACCCATATCATATCAACAGCCAAACCACAACACCGTAGCGGAATAAGATGGTCTGGTCAGGGCTTTACGGCTTGCTGGCGTTATGCGGTTCACTCACGTCACGATCCGAGGACCCAAGCTTGGTGTCCAATGTTGTTGTACGCCGTGCCGTGGGTCGACCAGCTCGGGGAGGTGCAAAGCTAATCGATGTTTGTTGAAAGTGCGTGTTTCCTGCAGTGCGTGTTCCCTGTAATTTACAAAATATGAATTCTTTAGAAGTTTATCAGACTACAGCTGGACCAAAGTAATATGAGGGCAATGCTCTTCTACACAATAGTTTTGCTTTCATTGTGGAGTAGCAAGGTGTTTTTGTAGTCGAGAAGTGTTCGCGATGTTATGAACTTGTTTGGGGGAATTTCACTGGCCTTTGTGGCTGCATTTTGGCCAATAATACGCACTTCCAATTTTCGTCCAGTTGGACCAAACCATGCGTCGATGTAATTAATGATACACTCTTTTGTACATTCGTCAGATTGTAGCCATTTTGCAAGTGTTGGGTTTAAATTGAATGCGAATCGTTCCGATGATATTTCATCCCAGTATCTAAACGTAGCTGCCATCATGTTCACATCCGGTTCGCACTTGATTTGAACTTGTGAACTAACGTGCTCATGAAAACGTTCAGTTGGCATATTGATAAGTAATTCAGTGAACTCGGCGAGGAAGTCATGAATGGCTGGAACAATATTATGAGCCGAGACAGATGACGAAATCACGGTTATACTGTATCCTAATATTCCATGTGTCACTCGAACGGTGCATGAGACTTCGTATCCCAATTGTTTTTTAGTGCGCAATGTATCAAACAGCGGTTCTTCCATAATTTGTTGAATTAAATCGGCAATCGCCAATGTTTGAATGGTATGATTTGCCATCTGAAAATAGAACTCAACTAAGGTATTCACTTCTTGATCTTGCTCACTATTTTCAAATATAATTGGCTTGTCTGCGTTGTCAATACATCGAACTAATCTAGGAATAGACTTTGCAGGAGCGGACGTCTGAGCCATACCAGAAATTTTCGCCGAGATCTGATTCATCAGCTGAATTGCCGTAGATTCGGTCATATTTCCATGAACAAGCCCAACAACATGTGCTCCCAGTTTCCATAACTCATTTTTTACAAATTGCCGCAAATTATCCAAAGTTAGATTCTGTAACTCACGCAATAGATCTTCCACACAAAAAGCTGTGTTTTGGATAAGTTGCAATCTCAAATACTTCGCTTTGCTTTGTAACTTCAAGAGAGAGTTTTTATAATGGCGTGCTAGGTCTTCTTTGATGACACAGAAACTATTTTCTTGTATGTCCATGGATGTCAAAGTATCGATAATGACATGGATCAGCTCGGGCAACTTGTCGTTAAACCCACCAGCAAACATATCAACGCATCCTTCTCTCACATGAAGATCAAAAGATAATTGGGCAACCTGGGCGTGGTAGGAATATGCGTTCAATGCATCTTTTACAAGTCGAATATACATGTGACTCCCAACGATTGATAGAGCAGAGCCAATAATTGAAGGAATTGTAATAGAGCAGGTGACATGGGCGCGCGGTGTGCGAAATACAATATCAGGATGGTACCATGTGCTTGTTCGGTCATTTTGATAAACCAATAGTGGATTCGATACTGTTTCTAATGACGAAATGTCCACCAAAGAGAGATCGCTTGGGATAAATGGATTTCGTGACTGGTAAAACAACTTTGAGTTGAGTTCAACATTTGACCATTGAGCCAATACACTTTTGTCAATAGATTCATATTTATATTCGACATCAAACCACTTTTCTTTCTACTCGCGCAAGATATAATGTCCAATCAAAGTTATACCCTTACCTCAAATACTACTGAATCACCGAAAGATTTGGAAGCAACATGGATCCGAACGTTTTGAACAGTCAAATGCTGCAAAACTGACGTTTCAACAACAGAAGAATTGAATGTTCCACGCAAGCAATCGTAGCCTAGCAAATCTTGCGCCGGAACTTGAAACATACCCTACAGTTTTTAGGCAAAGGTTATTCAAGGAATTTTTTTACCTGCATCAGCGCCGCGACTTCCTCACACATTTCAATTGCATCCCTTTCTTCTTGAAATTGAAAGTTTAACATTGAGATAGCTTTGGCCTCATCAAATATCCAATTCGGTAGGGTTGAAGATCGCATCATTTTCAAGAATTGAAATACTATCGAAACTACTTCGAAATAATGAATAAATCCTTCTGAAGTTAACTTGATTTCAATCGTGAAAACACATCCAAATGTGCCATAGTCGTATCCATGACTTTCTGTAAGTCCTGCTGATATCGATGTTGCCCAGGTGAGCTGTTTCAGCTACAATTTTTTTTACGATAGTCATAAGGGAGAACAATCGCACCAAATACAAAATGGATCCTTCACTTTCGTGACCTAAAATTGATGCTACATAGTCATGTGGCTTCAAATGGTGCAATCCAGTTAATGGAGGGAGAAACCAGTGGAGATAAATTACATCCATATCTTTCAGTGGCACAATCTTACAAATGGCGGGCGAAGAATCCATTCCTTCGCCAAAAGGAGGAGTCATTTTGGCAAAAGATTTTGGTTTCAATTTTTTGTTTTCAATAGATCCAAATGATTTTCTTGTCCACAACTCCATTTCGTCTAGAGTATCTTGCCCACAAACAACAAGCTTCATGATATTCGACGAGTAACACGATGAGTAGAAATTCAAAATGCAGTCCCGAAGATTTATGTTGCTTGCTTGAGGAATATCTTTTAGCGATTTTTTGTTTCCCCAATTGAATCGATGAAACGGATGGTTTGAATCAGTCGTTGCACAAAGAACTTGCTACAAATTACATATTTTACACATAATTGTAGAAAGCACATAGACATGACGAACCTGAAATCGAATTTGATCGCTTTGAGTCGCTTGGCTAAACTCAGATTCAATCGCACATAACTCGCGGTCCATTGCATCTGCCTTCATGAGGGGGGAGACAAAAAATTGTGCAAACATGTCCAACGACTTTTCCAAGTGGTCAGGGCCAACTTCAAACATAAAGCTTGTCCTCTCACAATCTGTCTCGCCATTGCTGTAGCCACCGTGTGCACTCAGAAACTCCTCAAAGGCATTCTCACTTGGGTATTTTTCGCTACCTGCAAGAAAAAGGATTTAGCAAAATATTTAAACTTGCCATACCCATAAAGAGCATATGTTCTAAATAGTGAGCCAATCCTCCCAAACTTGCAGGTTCCGAAAAACTCCCAGCACCAACTGTTAAACATGCTCCTGCTCGACGTCGAGGGGGCTTGCTAGTAATTTTCATATTCTCAGGGTCCTCAGATGCCTGGCTCGTTCCGAATTCCTCGCTGCTCGATTCTTCCGAGCCAGATTTGACCTCACCGCCATCCTCACTATCGTCATCAACATCTTCATCATCGAAATCCTCGTCATAACCCCCAAGGTAATCCTTGTCACACTTGGGTTTAAGCTTTATCAACAGAACTTCCAACTCGTTTTCCAAAGTCAATAAACGGTACTCTTTCGAATCCTGCGGCGATTTCGTGTCTTCGATACTATGTCAATGGTGAGCCAAGTTTACATTCACAACACGAACGCGAAGGTTGGTGAGAGCATCGTCATTTGAAACTGTGGCTGGAAGGCACTTTCGTCTTGAGATTCCGTTTCTTGCAATCCGATCAATCCGGATACTACATGTACTAGTGATGGCGAAGTGGAAAACAATAACTCACCACAAAAAACTACTCACCAGAGACCCCAAATCACACAATAACTCACCAATAGTACACTCGAGCACTAAATTGTTCTCACCAATGTAAAATTCTATTATGCTCACGGTGATATTGGACCAACAATTGACCATTGAACCTCAATTTTACAATTTTTTCAAATTGTAAAAATCTATTATGCTCACACAATAATTGGTTAAAACGAAAAAAGTTGTTCATTAATCGTAATTCGTAGAGAGATATCGTGCCGCTGGCACTTGAGTACAGAAACGAACATCCCTGGACACAGTAACACGAAACAGAGGTAGTATTTAGATACCACACTGGACCAAAAAGTTTGATCGGTACATTTTGACTTAACATGTTGGATTTTGTATGCCACTGCAAGAACTCATAAAACAAGATTGTAATATAATGTGCAATTCAAGCAGAGCACACTGGTAGGAGGATACATTGATAAATTCAATCGTCATTTGACACTGTGAAGAACAAGTGACTTTCCGCTTGTAGTCCAAATTGCTGGGGGATGACGATTTACAAACAACAAAGCTGAACTTGGCAAAGATTTTGTACTGGAATGACTAGTAACTACTAGTACTTCCTTCTATACTGACATCATGAAAGATGCAAGTGTCTCCATACTAGTTATCACTAATATAGAAGTCAATTTGGGGATTTGTGCCTTCTGCATCGCAAAGTCCAGAATACTCTTGATTAAATGGTGTTTTATACTACGAAGGAATTCCAATCGAAGTTTTTTTAGATTTTACCTGATTTATTTTAAATCAGGTCCCATAATTTTTAATTATGGGACCTGACACATAAACAATATTATAGAGGAACCTCTACAATCTATTGCGATATGCGATTACAAACACAGCCATGCATTTCGCCAGCATTAATTTCACCCAGGAAGCAATGGCAAGCGATGGCACGAATGACATGAAGTCAAATTGCTGGTGTTTGGTAAGATAACCACTTACTGTTTTCATAAATATGCAAGAATCTATAGGGCAAGATGGAGCATATAGAATACATGCTACTCAATCTTTCAACAAATGCTGAAGCTCGGAAAATTCAAAATCTTGTGAAGAGTATGGAAAGCTCCTTCAAGCTGAGTCCTTTATCAAGAGCTGCTTACTGCTCAGAAAATTCTGTTTGTATTTTCCTCATAAATTCTGAAAACAAACTCGAAGACTTAATACTTTCGCTGTCTATAGCACCAACGACTGCAACATGTACGCAGTCATTGCACACTCACACAGTTTGTTAACATCGTGTTTAGGCGCTGAACATGGTCGATGGCATTCGAAAGATAACAAAGAACTGGACTCTGCAATTATGAAGATGTTAGTCTCAGGTGTTGAACACCATCTTGAAGAATGTTTTATCGGCCATTCGATGCCAACTGGAAGCAATGACGATCGAACCAGAACCAGTAATTGGGCCGAATGGACTCTTCGGCGCGAAAATGGGTATTTAGTGTTCAATGAGCCATGCTTTGATTTCCGAACGTTGTCATCTAATCGAAAAGACAATTGGCAAATATTTACCGACGATTCTGCGTCATTATGCTCATTTAGACCTAAAGTTTTGATTACGAATAATCATCGCATTTTGGTTTGCATCGTTACTCGTGTCGATCAAAGGTGGGATGATAACTCAAGACACAATATGGCGTGTCGAATGCGATTGCAAGGATTGTCGAGCTTGAGCAAGCAATCTCTCGATAAAGACTCTTGGTCTTCAATTTTGAGTGGTGAATCTCCTCCAAGTGATAATCTTCTTCCCCGTTTGGTCGAAAAGGAAAAGAGTAGGATCAAACGGCTTCATGAAGAGCGAAGTATACACAAAGGTATTATGGATGTCGACGATCACAAAGAAAAGGATGATGTTGAGGATGACGACAAAGATGACGAAGATGAAAGTCAAGAACCTCAAGAAACTAAGGTTTATCTATTGTTTTGCGTTCTTTTTTAAATATGTGGTTTTTATTGTAGAAAGTGCTAGAAAGGCAAGTGAACAATGATGAAGTGAGTCAACTCCGTGCTAGATCAAATGATCAATCATTGAATATAGGAATCAATTGCACCTATTGCACAAGATTTGACGCCCAGTGGACTTGATGTATGCGTGGAATTTCCCGATGAATCATGTTTTTCAAAAAAAAAACTTCAAAGTCGAAAAGTTCAGCAATATAACCCGTTACCGCGGAAAAGAAAATCTAAACGGGTTAAACGAAGTTACGACACCATTTCGGTCCTTTCTCGTGTCAAAGTATTAGACTCAAGTGTAAGCCTTCAAAATACGTCGCTCCCTCTACCATCGTCCCTCGTTTTAAGACCTTTTGGTTTTAATGTACAGGCATTGGAGTGGCTTCGCCAAGATGTAATCACCAACATGGACGAGATCAAAATAAAATCGAAATTAGTGAAACGTGAACAGTCCTCCACATCACCTTTGTACTTGTCTGATGTTTGTTTTCGCGAAATTGGACGGTATTTGGATGTTGGTATAAACCCTGTTAATCTCAGAGCGGAGTCGTTTTTGCCAAGTGAAATTGTCTCAAGCAACGATGGGGATAATCACACAAAATATTCGTCGGATAAAATAAAAGATGAAATGATAGGAATTCAAGCACTATGTAAAGGGTCACTTGCAGAATGGGGTTGCCAACCTGAGCTCGAGTCAGGACGATGTATGAATGAAATGACAAACACATCAGATTACAATCGGCGTATTTTGATGTCAAGATTAAAGCCTTTGCTGCAAGCACTGACAAGCCAGTGCGGCGAAGAAAATATTCCCTCAGATTGGCTTAGTGTCAGTCAGTATTTAGCTCAGTGGGTGGATGAGAACCCATCATATGTAAACATTGAAACTCATGTAAGCCTTTATGTAAGAGTATAGACGTGCTTGATAATAATTTGGACTTCGTAGGAGATCAATATCCCAGAGTTCATTGTGTCAAAAGTAGACTCGCTTGCAAAATTTTCGCCATATTTGCTCTCTGAATGGTCTATGCGATCATTTCAACCCATTGGACTCGTGAAGCATATTAAATATGCAGTATTTTGCCCTCAATCACACTCTGGGTGGCTTGCCGGATTAGTATCTCAATATATCACTTCAATTCGTTCCGCATACGTGAATTCTTGTTTTGGAAGTTTTGAAAATTGTGAAATTAATTTACCTGAGACACGTCTGGACGTTGACCCTAATAGTGGAATGTTTATTTTGAATCCATTCGGTGATGTTAATGACATGTACCGGTCATATCGCGATGCTGCTACGACTTTGCGAACCATAGTACAAGAGTATCAACCAGATCATTCATCATCTCAAATGAAAAACGTATTATTCTTTGTGGCACCATTTGGAAAAGATCGCACAGACTATATCAAAAGGCTGTTTGGAGCAGTTGCTGGAGGCTTATTTCCAGACAACAAATATACAGATAGGTTTTCGCTTGAAGTCGTTTTCATCGAAGATTTAGTTGAAACGTGCATGAGTTCTCAACCAAGCTTTTTTGAAGATAAAGCGTGCGAACTTTACAATAGTGTATCAGAAAATATTGCCAATGAAAGTAACAAATTGGCACCACTTTACATTAAAAAACAATTATACCATCTGTCAGAAAATAACGGAGAGGTTAGAGTGCTTATGGCATATTCACTATCGAACGGGTGGCTGTTGTTGTCATTGGCCGACAGTGGTGGTTGTACAATTAAAACAGATGCAAAATTTGTCAATACTGATGAGTTGAGCACTTCTGATGTTGATTTTCTAATGGAAAGCACGTTGAATTTTCTTGATGCAGTGAGTCAAGATATCAATTCACCTGGTGTTCTCGTGATTACTGCAAACGGACATATGTCAACTAAGGAAGAGAATCTGTGGGGTAAATCTTGGAAAGACAAGGTATTTACAACGGCGAAGTACAAAACACGGTTGAGAGCATGTGTATTGGCGACTGTGGTACTTCACAGTGACATCCACTGGGTTTCAAAGCATGAAAAAAACAATAATGTTTTTGTTTACAATAATGTGGGTATGATATTGATTCCTTCTTTTGCTGCAACAGGTATTTCAATACTAGATATCTATCCAATTGAATCATGCTAGGTTGTGATCGCACAGGATCGTCATCGACTCAAAGATCGATGAATGATTCCAGGAGTTTTTTTGTTCGTATTATCAATTCACACTGTCTTGAAGGAGGAAATACTCATCTCTCTGATGGATTTATGCACAAGCTCTTGGAGTTATTCCACAACCATGCTTGGCTAACAATGCACCCAACGACAAAGCAATTATTTCCATACCCTGTTCATGTTTTTGCCATTGAGAAAATGCTTCACCTCGTCAAATAGAAGCGGCATCGTTTTATCAACTTAATATGTAATTCAGTACGCAGTGTTTACATTAATTGATTTTTTACGTGGACTTGCTTGGCACATCTAACTTTTCTTAAAGAGTGTCAAGTTTGATTGCATTTAAAAATCCATACTTATTTGTATTGTCATTAACAGATTCGACTTGGTTTGCTTTGTTTTAGCGTGGTGTCAGCATGCGAGCTGCATCATTCTTGCATGCGAGCTGCATCATTCTTGCATGCGAGCTGCATCATTCTTGCATGCGATTGCCCCGTTTCAAGAGTGTAACTGTCGCCAGTTATACTTCGCCAAAAATGGTCAGTCCGTTTCTGTGCGACCTATCATGACAACACCAAGTCGCGAGAAAGCTGCTCGTCGATTAATAAAAGAAGATGCCCATGAAAAAAGGAGCGGTATGAATAAACTTGTGCAAGAAAAACAACGCGAACATGGATGGAATGACCACTTTTTGCAACCGATGTCAACATTTGAAAATGTGTGTGTGAAATTTATTATCACCCATCGACGTCATAACACCGACTCTGGTAGATATGTGGAACTACCCGAAAGCAAATAGATGTCGCATCGTTTCGCAACAAGGGGTTGCGAGATGAGCTACCCGGGTTGATCAAACAAGGTAATCACGGTGGTAAATTCGAAAGTATATAACTTTTTCTAATGAAAAATATAGGTGGAAACGTAAAATCCCGAAAAGGAAGAGCGTATCCGCGTAAAACCCCTCCAAATTGTAAATTAGAACCGCTACCTATGTCAAATTTACATTTTCCAGTAAGATGTTCTTTGGTTACTAAAATTCCTCATCTTTTAGAGTGGAAACAAAACGGAACAGCTGGAACGGAAGGCAATCGCATCGATCGAATACAGACAAGAAAAAATCAAGCATTTAAGCGATTTCATTGAGTCCTTTCCATTAAAAATCAGAGGCAAGGAACACAGCCCACCTAAAATTCCCACAAGATCGCAACAGTTCAAAATTCACTCTCAACTAACTTCTAACATGAAGGCAAGCGATGTCAATGGAATAATCAGACAAGTCAGTACTGTTCAGAGTATTTGTGACCAACTACCTATAGATATCGCTTGAACTTCAAATTGCTGGAATTCGATGTGTTGAAGCTATTGTTGCTTGGATGTTGCATGTGGGCAAAAAATCAGAAACTCCGCCTGTATATACGTGGGGGGAGGTCAGCTACTTTGAGCACATGTATTCAG
The DNA here is from genome assembly GCA_009835185.1 of Aphanomyces stellatus. Classification (NCBI taxonomy): domain Eukaryota; phylum Oomycota; class Saprolegniomycetes; order Saprolegniales; family Verrucalvaceae; genus Aphanomyces; species Aphanomyces stellatus. The sequence goes on along the minus strand of VJMH01006835.1, from coordinate 7,415 downwards.
ATTTGGATATATTTGTGGAAAAATTAATTTCACGAGGAATCACCGTGCCGCCCGAATTTAGAAAGTCGAATCCACTTTTGATGGAGTCCGGCCAACGACTTGGAAGAGTGTGTGCAGCCCAATCGATTATAATCGAAATGGTGGAGCTGGCAAAAGTTGACCGTAAGGTATTAAACTTCGGAAATAAGCTTACGGCAATGAAACAAAGTGAAAATTCCCTCAACACAAAGAACATAAATGTAAACCTAGATCACGTAATGCTACCGCCTGAAAGGAGCCATGATTTAGTTGACTTGCATAACTTTGATGAAAATGCATTAGAACACGATACAAAAAAAACAGCACTGCATTTATTACAAACTGTAAGTTATCATGGCCACTCCAACGAGATGATTACAAATGGCAATATTTATTCAAATACTTCGCACTCGCACTCGAGAGGTGGCAGTGATAATGAAAAGTACATCACGTCAAAGCCAGTTGAGGAGAATGTTTATCAAGAAGATGAAAACCCAGTCATCCTGTCTTCAGGCCAGATAATGACGACAAGTTATGGAAGTCATTTGAATATCAAGTTAAATGAGGCAAGTGGCATTGAACAGAACACTGGGAATGACGAGTGCAGTGAAGCCGAACAACGACCTATTTTCAACAACAACGAGCACTGCAATCCAAATGAATGGAAGAGTTCCTTGGCAAAATTGGGTGTATTTGAAAGCGACATTTCAATCATGGGATCATTATTTGGGTATGGCATATGCGACAATGGCTCATATCTTGAAGCTCTGACTAAGTACCCTCAGTCATTGGTAAGCATATTGGACATTCTTCACAGCAGTAATAATTTTCTTACTGTTTTTCGAAATATCTCGATAAATTATGTCGACAGAGTAATACTTCCTGTTCTTACGTCAATGCGCTCGTTTGTTTGGCCAAACTCAGATTCTACGACTGATATTGATATCGACGACTTCATCAATCAGTTGAAGATGGAAGTTGGGTTGTTGATACCAAGCTGTAACCGCAGCACGGCATTAAGCTTGATCAAGTACATGTGTGCATTTGATCAGTTAGATTTGTGTTCCCCGGCTTCAAACGAGTTATTTCTCTTCATATGGCCATACCTTTCGAATGCTCCACGCGAAGTCGTATCCACTAGCTGCTGTAAAATACTAAACGCATTGTCCCCCATCATCGAATTTTCATCCTACCCATGCGTGATGGGTTGTTTTGGAAAGTGTATATTATTATTGGCCCAAGGTGCAACTGACTTGGACAGAGATATGCGTAGTATTCCCAAAATTAGACTAGTGTGTGATCGAGACCATCCAATCGAGAGTTGTTTCGCTGAGGTTCAACGACTCGACATTTGGAATTACGTTTGCGAATTGAACCCATTCTTCAAGAGTGTTTACGGGCAAAAAGAAGTCAACAACATTACTGTTGAAGCTGGTGAAGGGCGCGGTCCGTTGAAAGAGTGGTTTAGTATAATATCTCAAGAATTTGCCAATAGTTGGAAAAGGTTGGACGTTGACAAGACTCCTACACTGACAATTCAAAATCGCACTATTAAATCTGCTTTCATTGTCGAAACGTTGAAACTGAAAGCTGGTTATCGCATTGACATTGAGTTGCCAAATAGTAGTATATTTAGCAGCAGGGTGGTTAAAATCGAGAATGACAACTCCATCACAACGGATCCACCTTTCTTAACTGACAAAGAAGTTATCGACGGACAACTTTGTCGGTGGTTTCAACCAACTATACCGATAATAGTGTATATTCAAGACTCCGAGAGTTATTGGATAAATGAGTCGTCAAGGAAAGATTCAACCTGTTATTTGGAGTTCATGGGTTGGCTCATGGCAATGGCAATCCTTCACCAAACAACACTAGAGTGTCGCCTCCACGTCGTACTTTTTGAGCTCATGTTTGGTACAGAGTTAAGTTTGAAAATGATTGAATTATTGGATTCAAGTTTCTACCGTTCGTTGATGAATTTGCATTCAATGGTCGATTTCCAATCATTCTTGGATATTGAGCAACTGCCTTTGACAATGAATGTAAATGAATATATTAGTCATGTTTTGAAAGAGAAGAGTGAGAATATTGCATGGCAGATAGCTTCAATTCGAGTGGGATTCACGAATTTAATTCCATTGAGCGATTTGCATCGCTGTAAGATATCACCACGAGAATTGCAGAGTATGATATACGGTTCAGTCTCGTCAGGGTGAGTTCATTCCTGTATATTGCCCAACTGATGATTGTTCAGGGATTTCAACGTGAGGACTATATTTCAGGTTTCAATGGATAGTGAATTTACTTCATGTACTGAGCTATGTACTGCATTTTGGGAAGTTATAGATAACTTCAGTCAAATCAATAAACGTAAGTTCGTTAAGTTTGTAACAGGCGTTGACAAATTACCCATGCCTGGCTCCGAGGTACTGTTTAGTACAAAAATCATCTTATTAACGCAATAGTTTCTTCGAATTGAAATGCCATACACGTCAATTGGTTCAGTCGACCGCGCCAAACAACTACTTCTGCTCCCTCAATCTCATGTACGACGTAAAGATATAGTCTTTGTATTTTCGTCCTTGTAGACGTGCGACAATGTTTTGGAACTGCCAAATTATTGGGTCGGATTGTGCGAGAGAAATGAAACCCCTCCAACATATGATGAACTTGTTGAAGTCGTTCGACACAAATTACTATATGCTATCGACAATACGTGCAGTTACGATCTTGATGTTACAAATACCATTCGTGCAAAAGAATTTGTGAATTTGAATTGCGACCTCGAAGCTTCGTCAGAATCATTAAAACTACCAAACTTGTGTGATGATACAATTGAAGAAAATGGCCGTGGTGAAGATCACCCAGCCTTGGTAGGGGCGTCAAAGAACAAGTACAATAATAGTACCAACATGGAGGAATTGAAAAACAATTATCAAAACAATGATGCCGCAGATGAAAAAGATATTATTGGCCTTGCACATTCCAAGCGTGGATACAAAGACATGACTTTTACTCCGCCTGTTGACGATAGCGAATATAGCTTCGACGATTTCGAGCAGTAATTCGCGTTAATTTAATTCATTTGAACTTGCTTGCAATATTCCTCGACTGAGCTGTGAAATTTCCAGAAATGAAGATATACTGACAACGAATATCGTGTACTTCTGAAGTTTTCAGGTCAAAAATAGATATTGAAACGCTTCCTTTATTTGCTTCACTGTGGAAGACCAAGCAACATACAAATTTGTAATCCTCCATGGGTTCATTTCCGTCCCCCAGTACTAAAGGATCGCCGTCAAAACTAAAGATTGACTGCGAGAACCCACACAAACGATTGTCAGTTCAAATTACTGGATTTCACTTGTCGGAGACAACAACTGGCCACACAAAACCTTTAAACCCAACAAAGTTAGGCTCCATGTGCCACGAATATTTGAAATCCATCCCGTTGCCCAAATTACTAGATACTGCACAAGGACACAAGCACTTCAAAGCATATTGCTCCAAAATAGAACGAGGTTATGTATTGGAGCTCTACTTGGCTCTTCGTGAAAGGCAAACACAGTTGCGCAATCTCTCAAAGAACAACATTGACGACTATCAGTTCGATATTAACGGAATGGAAAGTAACGTACGACGTGTTAGCAGCACAACCCGCCTTAGTAACAAGACAGTAGCACAACTTCGAATAGGTTTGAATAACGGTGGTCAATTCACTTCCTTACCCGAAGTGCAAGAAATGATGGATGAAATGTTATCTTCCTTAAGTGAGCATGAATACCAAACCTGGTTCGTTTCCCAAGAAGGTCGAGATTATATGTGTGAATCTGCTCGATTTGAGCCACTCCTCCATGACCAAATAGCTATGTGTTTTTTTCACCAATTTCTCGTTCAAGAATATTCCTCCGAAAACCTCGAATTTATTGAATCTGTTTTGAAGTACGACGATGGCTGGATATGCTCTGGGATAGAAAATTCAATGCAAAACCAAAATCAAGGTAACGTCGAGCAAGCTCAGCGAATTGTAAAATTATTTGTTGAAGAAAACGCTCCATTGCAAATTAACGTTCCGAGTAAAATCAGAATCCGCTTGGAAAGGAAAGTGCTCAAGGATGTAGAAGCTCCTAAGGATATTTTTCGAGCTGCAAAATGCGAGATTTCAAGTTTAATCCAACGAGATAGTTGGCCACGTTTCACCAAATCCCTTTGGTGGAGTTCATACATGAATTTTGACATGAACGAAAACCTGTCATTTTCTGTCGACAAATTCAGGTCAAAACGGCAACAGATGTATATGCAATATATTGGGGATGATGACTTGACCTCCATTCTACGCTCAGAACTTGGTCAAGAATATCTGAGAACATTTTTAACCATAACGGGGGCAAGGTTCGATGGCAGCGTTGACTTTTTGTTGTCAGTACAAAGTCTAAGTGAATGTGCTTCAGAAAAAGACACGACAGATTTGGGAAAGCAAATCTTTGAGATTCATTTGGCCAAAAATGCCTGCTTACCTGCGTTGCACGTGTCGCCGAGCGTAGTTTCAGAAATTGAGAGTCATTTGAAAGGCCGTGAGGTCGTTGGAGTGCATCGCTCGTTGCACAATATTTACAATAATGCCGTCTCTGAAACAAAAACTTATCTGTATCAAGAAGCATTACCACAGTTTAAAATGAATGGCCTATATGCGAAGTATCGTATTTTATCCCAACAAAGTATTCGTGTAGAAGACGCCCGTCCTGGTGTTGCCGCCAGGAAACACTCAAGTGTACATTAGTTAGTATCTATATAACGGCGTCAATTTAAACTAACAGAAGTTGCCTTGTGTCGTCTGAGCTACAAATTAGGTGATGAGAGAATCGCCTACGATAGAAGTGATTGCTGCATACTTCTTGGGTAAACAAGGTTCAGTATCACCAAACACATCAAAATAGCAGGTCATTCATTGGACTTGTTGCGAAATATGTGAAATATGTATTCAGTTTAATTCTAGTAGTCACCGACGAGTATTCTCTGACGAGGACAAGATTCTGCCGCTTGTGTCCAATTCTTTTCAATGTCTCGGCGTTGTTCTTGGATCGCCCGAAACCAAAGAATTGGTGTCACTCTTGATCGAACATTTTGTGATATGAGGCATACAAAAGTCCACAAAACTTAAGACTCTCACATGACCGACCACATTGACCAAGCTTACAATATTAATTTGCAACAGCTCCAACAGAATTTGTCAATCGAGACAAAATTCGACAAGTTGAAATATCTCGTTTGGATTAAGGATTCACTTGACAACTTGTCCCCAACTCGACACAATCAAAGTTTAACTTGGCTTCTATTCTGTCTGAGGACTTCCTTTTAGCTGGCCAGCATTAACAACCGTATTTTTTAACCACTTATGACTGCCGTCCTGCTCTGAGGATGCTGTGCGTCGACATCTTGTGTGGGATGGAATCAGCGTTTTGGGACACCAGCTTGAATTGAGGCTAAATCTGAGGAGCATTTATGCCGTGCTCGTCGTTCGTGCCTTGCTTGGCCACGCGACCGCCGTCCACGACTGCAATCACGTCCACGTTGCGCACCGTGGAGAGCCGATGCGCCATGATGATGGTCGTCCGACGCTTCAACTTGAGCAACTGGTCCAGGTCTCCTCGTCCAAAGCAGTTGTGGCTTCGTCCAACGAAAAAATCTCCTGGTCGCGGATGGTCGCACCCCCAATCGCAATGCGCAGCTTGTGTTCACCCGACAGCGGTCCCCCGCCGACGAGTTGTACTTGTCGGGGAACTGCATGATAAAGTCGTATGCGTTGGCCTTCTTGGCGGCGTCTTCAATCTCTTCTTGGGTCGCGCCCGGCTTGCCCGTCGCGATTTTTAGCCAATCGTGCCGATGAAGAGCACGGATTCTTGGCTCACGATCGAGATGTGGTGGCGGAGCGACTGCACGTTGATCTTCTTGAGGTCGCGGCTGTCCAAGAGGACGACGCCGGCCGTGGGGTCGTAGAAGCGCTCGATCAAGTTGATGCCGTGCTCTTGCCGCTGCCACTGCCGCCAACCAACGTTTCGGTCTGGCTGGCCTTGACCTTGAGGTTCTAGTTGGTGTAGATCTTCGAGTCGGGCCGAGTGGGGCAGTGAAAGTCCAATCCGCGCAACTTCAATTCGCCGTTGACGTGGGTGAGTTGCACCCCCGAGTTGGCCGTGCAGTCGCAATGCGTGCTGGCGGCCAATGATGGCAAAGATCCGTTCCGCGGCGAGCTTCTTTGGCCACGTCGCCCATCCCTTGAGCTGTCACGCCCACCAATCGAGCAAAACAGGGTCGAGTTGAAGACGATGAACATGGCATGAAAGTCCAGCAAACGACGGAGGACGAGCCAACCGCCGTAGTAGCACAGCGTTGCCATCGGGTACATCATGGTCGCCTGGGACACATCTGCAGCCTCTGGGCAGCCGCCATCACGGGCAACGCACACAGGAAAGCCAACGTCATGTCTGCGCTTCAAAGCACTCAACTTGGAATCGAGGAACAAATTATTTCAGGCAATTGATGAAGGTATTGTCGACATCGTTGGAGACATTCGAAATTGATACTTCGCACTACGTTGTCCTATGTAGTATATACTTGCGAAGTACTCAGGATGAACCATGCCATCGATTCGGCAGTTTTGAAAAATTCGTCAACCCGCCTAGCAGCGCAACGAGCGCGCATGATACAAAAATTTTATGAATCGAAGCGCATTGACGTGGAGATGTCATATTCGTCGTTTGCAACCCTTCGTAGCATCAAGAAGCTATTTAACATCGAGCCCAAAATTGTGATGTTTTATCATAAACTGGCACCGCCCTGTGCATTTGATTGGACAACATCGCATTTCGTCATGCGTTACGAGCTGCCGACCGTGCGCACGTGAGTCGAGAGCATCGCGTAGAGGATGGCAATGCATAACTTGGGTTCCGGTATACTTCAGAAGTTCTTCAGTACTCCGGAGTACACTTCATCACGCTGAATCGCTCTTGTCTTGATGATGATTGGTCAAATTATTGCAATATTTTGCGACCTACATTCTTGAAATCGAAGTCAAAACATAAAATACACACCCGACAAGTACCCGACAACTCTCAGAGATACCATTGGCTACCCGACACGACAATCGAGACTTGATTCGCCAACGGCTTTTGACGCATTATCATTGGACGATGATCTTGTCGTGGGAGCAGTATTAAATTAACATTTGACATGTACGCGATGCTATTGGTCGGGTAAAGATATGCCGTCAGTTTCGCCACACCAGGTCGAAACACCCCATTCTGCAAAATGGAAAGCGTGCCGACCAAACAAACCATCCAGGACTCGTTCCGAGGGGCATCAACACGACGTACTTACACTACCTACCAGAATCAGTT
>VJMH01006817.1:0-39743 GCA_009835185.1 Aphanomyces stellatus | reverse complement strand
TCGTCATCTCCAGCGTCCATCTCCTGGGAATGCGTGCCGCTCACAGACCTCTCCGTCATGACCTTGTATGACGTCATCCAACTCCGCGCGAATGTATTCATCGTCGAACAAGAATGCATCTACTTGGACTTGGACGGCTACGACAAGACCAGTCTGCATGTGATTGGGACTCTGCAGCAAGGCGATGCCAAGAAGATCGCTGCGTACGCGCGTGTCTTGCCGCCACGCACCAAAGGAGAGACGCAGACCCGCCCCATGATTGGTCGTGTCGTGATCGCCCCAGACGCACGCGGCGCCGGCCTCGCGCGTGTCCTCATGGAGCAAGCGATCGCCGCGTGCAGCACTCGGTGGCCGCATCAAGGCATCGACATTGGCGCCCAGGCACACTTGGAAACGTTTTACACGAGCTTGGGTTTCCACACAACGTCGCCTGCGCCGTACGACGAAGATGGCATTCCCCACATCGACATGCATCGACCATGACGGCATGCGGGTCCGAATGGGCCAAGTGCATTAACATGCATCCAACCAAGATGATCCTCTGCTCCACCATTGCCTTGTCCTTGTTCCTTTCCTAGCGGTTGTTTCTTGCTGGCCATGAAGCTTATCATGGGCTCGTCAGTGGATGCTGACAGGATCGGGGCATTCCATTTACTGTTGTTGTAACTGGCACGGTCAAAGGACGTAATGACACATGGTTGGACTCGAGCTTCTACTCTCATGTAGATTCCTATCCTAGGTGCCTCTAGTGGAGTCGTAGAAAGAATCCGTCGCTGCAGGACCATGCAATGGCATGCGGTTAGGACTGTTGCTTGGTCATCGTGAATGAGTAGTGCTGGGTCGAACGACGATCACGCACATGGGTGGTTGTGTGAGTGCATGCTCATGAAAGTGTCATTCATCTCCATACACGCCGAGGTTTGGACAAAATATCCTACTTCATTATGGATGGATCATGTCGACGTGTTGGATCCCGTCTTTTTCGTACATGTCCGAGATCGTCTGGAAGCCCATGCTCATGTAGAACGGTTCAAGACGCTGTTGCGCGCGGATTTCAATGTCCATGGTCGGCCATAGTGCCTTGCACGCGGCGATGGCGCGCTGGAAGAGCGCGCGGCCGAGGCCCGAGCCGCGGCATTCCGGCGGGACGACGACGCGACTGATGATCGGTCGGACTTGGTGTCCACCGTTCGTCAGCGCTGGGATGAGACGCGCGTACCCGACAACGTACTTGTCGCCGCGCGCCGACGGGCGGAGGCCGACGAGGTGATGGCATTGCTTATCCAATCCATCGATTTCGTGCCAGAGACATGCTTGTTCAACCACAAACACCCGCGACCGGAGCTGCAAGACGTCATAGAGCATCGTCACAGACATGTCGGTAAGCGGCACGCAGATCCATTCGATGTCTTCTTGGCCTGCCATCGTCGTCTTAAATCAAAGAATGGGCTGGAACATTGAGTTGAATGTCAGGTTGTTGAACTCAAGACGAGACATGTATTATATATCCAATCCAATCCCACGTTGCTCATCTTCTTAACCAATGAAATCGCAGGCATAGCAAAGGTTTTGTATCTTGACGATGGTGCCCCTTCGCGAGCACAAGCGGCGCAAGAGATCATCGTACTGCCACCATCCTCATCACCAGCGCAGACATGCATGTCATGTGATGGTTTTATATATTGTCTTCTCGCTTCCATGTGTGGTCGTTGGCACCATGCCTCAATGGTGCGCCATTTTAGAGGAGTCAACACAAGGACTCAAATGCAGGATCACTTAATGTCCTTCCAGATTGAGTGACGTCAAGGGGAGACAACACACACATTATGGGGAACTCTTGGCAACCGTTTCATTTGACGAGCCGCGCGCCGATTCACGCATGGGCACCGGTCCCCCTTCCAAGCTCATCGACTCGCCTATCGCCCTCGATGATTTTGATGCGCTTCGCCATGCGACGTCGACCGACTTGGCGAAGCACCTCACTGGACTTGGACCACACTACACAGCATATGCACGTGCGGTGCTCGACCACGCAATCGATGGCCCGCTGCTCTGCTCTCTCGGCTACCACGACCTTCCGCTCGTGCTCTCGACCTTGGGCATGAGCGATCCGTTGCATGTGCGGGACATGGCTGTGTTTTACCACCACTTCAAAGCAGCTCAGCCGAGAGCTGATGGTGACGGAAAGCCGCCAGACAAGATTGCAGCTACCGCGGAAGACAACCAGGCAGTGGCGCTCACAGTCGACACGCCCAAACAAGACCCACTCGACTCGCAATCACCAGACAACGCCAAAGCGGAGTCACGACCGCACGAGGAGCTGCCACGTCATGTCAAACCAGTTGTGCGGGCGCGCACGCAGCAAAACCTGTCGTCTCCGTCGAAAGCCAAGATGGCGCCGCCGCTCCTCGCCACGCGATCCAAATCCGAAGCGTCGCTGGGCCGCGCGACGCGCGAGTGCGAGTACCAGGCGTACTTTTCGTACGCTGCCGGCACGGACCGACACGGACACGGCATGAAGAAGCGCGTGGGCGCGATCCACGCGGCCCTCGTGGCCAAGTACGAACGAACGAACGATCGTCATCCCAACACTTGTAGAGGCCTCGTCGTCTGGTTTGACTCGGAAAAGACGGCTGCGTCGTCCAAGTTGATTGTCGATGGCATGACGCAGGCCGCGGCCGTCGTCGTCTTTCTCACACGCACGTACATGAACCAAGTCAACAGCGACGGGATCATGGCCACGTGCCAGACCGAATTCACGCTCGCGCTGCGCGACCACACGATGAGTCACATGGTCTTTTGCGTACTCGACGACGACATGCTGCGTTATGTAATGATTCTGAGTCTGTCTGAGTCTGAGTCGTCGGCGTCACAGGACAACCTCACGGGTGAGTTTCGCGAACTCGCGGGCGACGCGTCGTGCATGGATTTCACCGACCCGGCGCACTTGGCCGTGGCGTGCGATGACTTGGCCAACGCGATCCGCCACCTCGATGGCCACCGCGACCCCGTCGTCGTGCCGGACGATCTCTCGCGGCGTGGCGCCAGCTGGCTCGTCCGACTTCTCCGTCAGCCGCCCCCGTCGACCGACGTCTGCGAAGACGTGCTCCATGCGATGGTCGTTTTGGCTATGCAAACAAAACTCGCCGACAAGATGGTCGTCAAGGGCGCGCTCCCGCTCTTGCTGGGACGGCTCCAGCCGGGGGCCACGAGTGGTACGTGTTGGAATCAGATGCGGCAGAGTCGATGGAATCAGATTCGGGGATCTGATTCCACCTCCACCATTCCCTACCCCTCATCCGCAAGGACTATAGCACGTGGATTGGACCTCACACTCCTCGTCCTCAAACTCCTCGCACGGTCCAACGCGGTGGCGCGACGCAAGGCAGTCACGATCGTACAAGACTTGCGGTTGTGGCCACGCGTCGTCGACCTCTTGACGGTACGACCCGACGAAAGATTACGTCCTCACGAGTTTTTAGGTCGGGTCTGACGTGACCAAGGAAAACACGGCCGGGTGGCTTCGAAACCTCATGGCGTCTGGCCAAGTGCATCTCGGGGACGAAATGAAACTCCCGTTGCGGCAGTGCATCGATCAACTCTTGTTGCTCTTTGTCCTGGGGTCGTACAACCAACAGGTCCACCCGAATCTGATTCTGATTCGACCGACCCTTTTCATATAGTTTGAAGCTGCGTCGGCCCTGCGTGCGATTGCGTCGAATCGAGACTTTCACCTCCTCCTCGTCCAAGCCGACTGCATCGCCGTCTGCCTCGCTCAGTTTACCAACCCCGACGTCGACGACGGCCTCCGTGACAGCACGGCACTCATTCTGCGCTCGCTCAGTGCCTCCGAGGCCAGCCAGCGCGAGATTGGCGTCCACGGAGGCGTCGAGGCCTTTCTCACGTTGCTTGAAACGGGCTCGCTTTTTCAGCGAGGTGCAGTCGACATTTGTGTGGCTGTTGTTGACCTCACGGACTCGTAGAAGTCAGCGCCACGGCGCTGAGTTGGCTCATGGAGATCGAGGAAAACCGGTTGGCACTGCTCAACGACGGCGGCATTCCCGTCTTTCTCCGCTACATGACGCAAGGCCACGCCGTGAGTCTCTCTCCATTCGGGTGACCAAATATTCATCTCTAGCTAGTTTATCCGCCAACAAGCGATCAATGCCCTCGGGAAACTGGCCCACCACAGCAATTTTCATGATGCATTGGCCGACGCCGGGGCTTTCAGTACCTCACAATCCAGCGACAACGTCATATGACGTGGCACGTTCGTTGTAGAGCCGACTTTGGCCGTCCTCCAAGACGGGACAGACGCCCAGCGCACGGTCGCGTGTCAGATCCTCCACTCGATCGCATCCACCGACAAGCTCGGCGACATGGGCGCGGCGATTCCGCTGCTCGTGGCCATTTACACGGACGGCAAGCACGCCCAGCAGAAATGCATGGCGGGCGCCATCTTGGCTAACCTGCGCCACATCCCCCAGTTCGACAAGATGCTGGCCAAGGTGCTCGATGATGACGCAATCCAACAGACCAGCGACAACGACATCCACGACACCCGACTCAACGTGTCCTGAGCATTATCCGCTCACACGGGTGATATGTTCGCCTTTTGTTACGTTGTAGCCACGTTTTGTGAACGACTGGGGTTACATATTTCACACGAAAGCTGTCTACTTTTGTTCACAACTACAGAGTTAGCACTTCGCATACACAGGTGCCAAGGCCACGTTTTGTTAACACCCGGTCGACGACGTCGCGTCGGCAAACGCTTGCCACCCGCGGACCCACGTCTCGATCGGGATGTCCACGTTGAACGCGCCCTACCCAACCATGTGACGATAGAATTCACACGTGTCGACCCATTTCGGGTCGTCATAATTCGTACCACATTCAGTTCAAAGTAGCAGCCACGAGTGGGCGCGTACGGTCGAACGGCGGCAAAGACGCGGATGCCAGTGGCGGCCTCGGCGGCATCACGCGCGGCCGTCGCTTGTTCGACCGTCGCCTGCACATGGACATGGACGAGCGAGACGTCGGGAATGGGCGGATCAAACGTCAAGCCGACGATGGCAGCATCCGTGAGAGCTCGGACGACTTCTTGGAGGCGCTGGCGGCGCGCGGTAAATTCGGCGGCAGGGTGGCGGCGGAACCCAGCCCAGCACGAGACAGCGTATGGGAGCTGGGTGTACACGTTGCCACCAAAGCGCCGCAGCCACACTTGGGCCGCATCGATGAAAGCGTTGTCGCCAACGAGCATGGCGCCGGTGATGGCCCCGAGCCCCTTGTAGAACGAGACGTAGATGCTGTCAAAGAGGGCCGTGACCTCGTGGAGCGACTGACCAGCGGCGAGATACGCGGCTTCGGCTAACCACAATGTGAGGTCGAGAATGAGATGATGAGAACAAGTACCTTCCCAGAGACGCGCGCCGTCCATGTGGACGCGGACTCCGTGCGCCTTGGCAGCCTCGGCCACGCGGCAAAGCTCGGCAAACGGCATGAGTTTGCCGCCGACTTCGCGCTCGGGGAGTTCCAGCACGACGGTGCCGGCGGTTTCCTTGGCCAGGAGTGGTTCCACGTCATCGTACTGGAGGGACGGTTGAAAGCGGGCGTTTGTAGGCGGCACAACCTCGGCGTCCAAGTGGAGCAAGTGGCGGAACGAGTCCTGTTCGTGGAGAAAGAGGTGCGAGTTGTACCGCGCAACGAACGCACGACGCGCGGTCGTCTCTGCGTGGATTTTCAAAGCAATGCTCTGCGCCATGACACCCGACGGGACAAAGAGCGCCCGCTGCTTGCCGAGGCGCGCGGCTACTTCTGCCTGGAACGTCTGAAGCCACGACAAGTTTGAGGAAAAGTCGCCATACACGTCAAAGCTAGAGATGCCCAAGGAAACGGCATTTTGGCTGAGCTGGGTGAGAACGTCCGCGGGCGTCGTCGGCGCATGCGCGCATCGCAAGTCGATCGGGGGCATGCCAACAAGCTTCTGGTGACTTCGGTCGATCATCCGGATGTGACTCGGATATCCGGACGTGGAAGCCATTTCGGACGTGTGAGATTTGAACGACTTGCAGTGTCACAAGACTGTGAGAGTACTACAAACCTGAATCGACGAGGTTGGTCAAAGTGAGGAAGAAAGTCGTTGCTTTGCTGCACTTGCAACCCAGCGGTGTCCAACGTAAGTTGTGTTACCGTCACTGACGAACCCACCATACTTGTCACCGTTCTCGTTAAATTAGTAGGTAGTCACATCATACTTGTCAGCGAAACAAATGGGAATCTAGTCGTGGCCGTCACAACGAGGATAATAAGGTCGAGTCCACGCACCTGCGCCAACCAGTCGTACGATGAGATGACGAAAGTCCTTGTGGCGACTGAGCTGTTCCAACACTTGCTTGGCCGCGGACTTTTGCGACTGCGTCCCGTTCAAGTAGACTTTGACGATGCAGGGAATGGACTCGCGCATGTTGGCCATCGCTTCCGTGTTGGCCACCGCGAGGAGAATTTGACACGCGGCTGTCTTCTGCGAATCGTTGCCAGTCTCCATGATGGCAATGCATGGACCTACGTAGATAGTTACATGGTCGCATCGGAGATGATTCAATCCATCGAACCCATGACACCGGCTTGGGCCAAGGGCACTTGGAATTCAGAGTGCGGCGCAAGCTTGCCCAATGCACTGATCGCTTGTTGTCGCACAAACTAATCGTCGTCGTCGTTGTGGCGTTGCAACTTGTCTAGTACCTTTTGGCCCCGTACGACATAGTTGAGCAACGTTCGGATTCCTCGCTCCTTGACCAAGATGGTTCGGTTCTCCTGCACTTCCATGAGCCAATTCAGCGCCGCCGAGCTCGTTTCTACGCGGAAATGACATTCCAATCGCCAGCCAATGTTGATACCTCGCTGAAACTGCGTGCCATTCTGAAGGAGCTTGAGGAAAGCCTCGACGCCGCCTTCCAAGCCAATCTCGCGCTGGTTGGCCTCCGTGGCACTGAGACAGCGAAGGATGAGCGCGGCTTTGTCACGCACGCCTTCGATTGTCCGACGACTCATGAGCTGCGCGATACACACGTGGATCCCGCCTTCTTTGACGATGATCGGGTGGTATTCTTTGTTGAGCGCGATCGCGCCAATGGCCGACCCCGATTCGTACTATCGAACGGACGATATTAGACGACACAACGACGCAACGACGACGACGTACTTGTTGGACGGACGTGCCGTCCATGAAGATGGTCAGCAAACTTTTCACAAGCTCTTCGAACCACTCGTTTTTCTCAAAGGCTTTGATACTGCCGCCAGCAAAAAGGTTGCGAATCAATCCCGCCGCGAGTTCTTTGGTGTTACCGTCGCCCACCTACCACAACAACCGTTCAAATCAGAATAGTCGACTCCGAATCAGAATCGTGCCTCCAGAATTTCGATGAACAAGGGCAACTGATGCCGCGTCTCAATGAGCGTAATGATCTTACGGCGGTAAATGCAGTCCATGCGCGCAATGATCTTGAGGAGTAGGAGAGCCAGCTCCGTGAGCGGGACTGTCACAGTCGTTCAATCAAGCGCAGATTGGTGAACCATAGTACCGCCAATCGGCATGACACTAATCGAACGCACAAGCAGGGGCAAGAGGCCCTTCTTGACCATCTTGTCGGCAAATTCAGGCAACATGGCGAGTCCAACAAATCGCCGCAAAATGATGACGCACGACGCTCGGGGAGTCGAGGGATCCTTGAGCAATTTGATCATGCCTTTGACCCCCGCTAGCGCCGCTGCATTTGGCGCATCGGGCTTGTCAGGGTGCGCGTCGAGGTGCAGAATTTTCTCGGCAAGTTCGTTGCACGCGAGCTCGAGCAGCGATTCGTCCGTGAAATCCAAGCATTCGCTGTCGCCCACGAGCACGCGCCACTCGCCCGCGAGCGAGTCCTAGGCCACTCGCGCGTCAGACTCAGAATCAGAATCAGAGATGCGTACATATCGCCGCATGTCCTCCTCCATCACGCACAACACAATGTGGCTCATGGTCTGGCGGGACAAGGCGAGGCTGAATTCGTGCTGACACGTGTCCAAGAGCCCGTCGCTGTTGACTTGGTTCATGTACGCGCGCGTGAGGAAGACGACGACAACGTTCGAGTGGAGGATGCCATGTTCAATCATCTTGCTGCATGCTGTCGTCTTGTCAGCATCAAACCAGACAACGAGACCTCTAGAAATGAGTCATCACACAAGTCTCAAATGTGTCGTACTTGGCCAAGAGGGACGTGTAGATGGCGCCGACGCGCTCCTTCATGGATCGCCCCAAGCAGTCCTTCCCCGCCGCATACGCCAAGTAGACTTGGTACTCACCGCGCTCGTGTGGCTCGAGCGACGCTTTGTGCTTGGTCAGCTCCACAGTCGAGTCGGCCTTCGCGAGCAGATCCGTCGACGACCTGCGCTGGCCACCCGACTCGGACGAATGGACTATCAATTGCATTGATGGCTTGCGTGCAAGGCCTCGAGTTCCGTCCGCGTTGTATTTGTTGAGGCTACCGGCCCCCGCGCCCATCTCTCTTCTCTCGTCTTGACCGATTGCAACTCTATTTTTAGTCACAATGGGTCGAGA
Source organism: Aphanomyces stellatus (assembly GCA_009835185.1). Taxonomy (NCBI): domain Eukaryota; phylum Oomycota; class Saprolegniomycetes; order Saprolegniales; family Verrucalvaceae; genus Aphanomyces; species Aphanomyces stellatus. Next base: position 31,144 of record VJMH01006817.1, on the reverse strand, counting down.
CCTTATCGCGTTTTGACTGTGTATGGCAATCGTCAAGTGCGACTATCGAGTGCACAGAACCATTAATGCCATGTATGTGGCACCAACAGCACATCGTTCTACTCCATGCTGGGAGCTTGCCAACTTGGCTGTGTCGTTTGCTTCCACGAGCGAAAGTGTCCATACCTCGACTGCACAACCAGGCTCCAATCATTCTTTCTGCATTCTCTGGTGATACGTGTCATGAGGGTGCCCCGGTGGCGTGTTTGGGTACTTTGGCGGCCGTCAGCTTGACGCATTCTTACGCGTCATGTCAACGCCAGCACATTGGTCACGGACGGATTGCGCTGTCGCCTCGACCCACACCGACCACTGGCGTTGTCATTCACGATTGTTGTCGTCGTCTGTTTCTCCTTGAATGACTTGAAGAAGAGGCCAATCTTCTTGGCGTGGATGACATTTGCAACCCCGATCTTGGTTACCAACTGCACGTCTCGCTCAAGCTTGCACAAGACGGCCCCGTCGATGCCTTGATCCACAATCGCATCGCCATATCCATGGTACGCCGCGCCAAATCCCCGCACAATCGCGGCGACTTGGTCGGCGGTGTAGCTCTTGACCGCGTCAAAGTCAATCGACGGCGGCGGTGCCTGCAATGGTTTCGACAGCGTCCCAACGCCCATGATGACGATATTGATTGCCGGGTGTCAAGCACACTGGGCTAATAATAACCTCGCGCCATTTCACTGGATGACGTTTGCACAGTCACACGGGTGCTCACTCGTCCAATCCTTGCGTCAATCGCCTAGTCGATAATTAAGGTAGATAGATAAATGCGTCATAATTATCGTTGATTGATTGCGCCAGGTCTGTATGGGAAGGTCTCGTGATGAGTGGCTCGGTAGCCGCGCTGAAACGTGCAACGAGGGGATTAAGACGAGCGACCGTGTGCCTGTAGCCCGCGTTGGCATCCGAGACAGCCCAGAGCCATGGTTGGTCAAGTGTTCAATCGGCACCGCCTTTGTTTTTGCCCATCCATGACGGCTTTCCTCGAACCGAAGAGGACACAAAAAGTGTCAGATACGCTGGGTCGTGGTGCCGGTTCACCGCAGCCGATGCTTCATTCTGTGTCGATCGACTCTAGAACGTGAAGAGCTGCGACTGCGATGGAATGATTCGTCCGAGTGCCAATGTCCGCAGCGATGGTCACGAGTCGTCGGGACCACCGCCTTGGCCAAGGCCACTCCAAGGCCAATCGCTGCAAGGGACCAATCGGAGCGAACGCTATATGCAACACCCAGCGGGTCTCTCGCGCCGTCGTCCCTGGCCTTCCTCATTGAGAGTCTGAACAACCCCATTTATTTCGAGGCTGTGCTTGTTGTATGTAGTTGATCAAACGATCGAGTGGTCGGGCACAATGTTTTCGCTCGGTCGCCGCGGTAGCGTCGTTAGTTGGTTCCACCGTCGAGGCGATTTTGGGGTGAAGGGGTGGCAAGACGGGTGAAGCCATGGATTGTACGACGAGAGACCGTGTTATGGGTTCGTTACTTTTGTTCACTTTGTATTTTGTCGTTCCTTTTGGTGAGCGTTTGCGCGCAAGGTTTCAAGCCCAGGGTCTGTCCACGAGCCCAAAATCCCACGAGATTACCATGCGATATATAGAACTTGCATTATAACAGAGGCAGGCAGTCGTGATCGCCATAGTCTCATGACACATCAGTGACGACGCACTCTGCCACGTCCGTCACGGACGGATTGCGCTCGCGCCTCGACCCACACCGTCCTTTGCTGTCCACGGTTCGTGTCATTGCTTGTTTCTCCTTGAACGACTTGAAGAAGAGGCCAATCTTCTTGGCGTGGATGACATTTTCGATCCCGATCTTGGTTACCAACTCCACGTCTCTCTCAAGTTTGCACAAGACGGCCCCGTCGATGCCTTGATCCACAATCGCATCGCCATATCCATGGTACGCCGCGCCAAATCCCCGCACAATCGCCGCGACTTGGTCGGCGCTGTAGCTCTTGATCGCGTCAAAGTCAATTGACGGCGGCGGTGCGTGCGATGGTTTCGACAGCGTCCCGGCGCCCATGGCGGCCCAAGTCCTTGTCCCTGGGCTCGTTGTGATCTGTGCCGTGTTGCTTGATGTGTTAAATCGTGGATATTTTTAGACGCGATGCGTTGGACACCACATTTATGCAATGTGTTTAGCCCTTCCAGCAGGGTACATAAGCAGTCGTTGTCGTGTGAATGATGCACTACTACCTTGACGATAGCTAGACGACTCTAGGCTATAGTTTAGCTTGATGCGGCCACCAAAGGATAGATTGACGGCACGCATGTTCGTAATTGCACCAGCTCGGTGGTTCTAAAGGACTTTTCAGACAGAGAGGACGAGTTCGCGCCCGGCACATGGCTCGTCCTTTAGCATTGGCAACGAGGATGGCACAGGTTGTTGAGGTGCCAAGTCCTTGGCCATGCCTTGGTTCGTGTGTCTCTCTTGCTGTGACGATGGCAACGTGTCCATCGAAGCGCTGCGCTGCAGCATAGTGTCGAGGGCCAGCTTTGGGATACTCGCTGTCCGCTTCGGTTGCCTCTCAAACGCATCGGCAGTCGAGTGACACCGAGTCGTGACAAAGGATCCGTCGTGCTCGAGGACCAACGCCGTCGACTGGGCTTGTTCATTGGGCACGTCTTCTGTGCCAACCGTCGACGCAGCTGCTTGCGTGGACTTGAACGCCTTGAACAATCGCGCAAGTTGGCTCAGGTCGGTCACGCCCAAAGTCGATGCCAGCTCCGGAACGTCGCCATCCACGAGCTCGCACAAGAGGAGGCCGTCGACACCATTCTCGACGATCGTCGTCTCGTGGATGCCAAGTTCGCGCGCGACGAGCGCCGCCACGTCATGTGCACTGTACGTTCGGAGCGTGTGAAAGTCGATCACCGCTTGAATGTCCATGGGCGACGAGGACGGCGATGGGACAGACCCGCCGGCGCCCATGGCGGCGAGTCCCAAAGTGTCTTTGATGGCGGAGGGATGTTGGGCTAAACTTAGCCACGAGGCCGCATGTTGCCACCACCTGTTGCATGCCACTATGGGTCTCTCTCGCCCCCATCGATGCGATGGTCAGGCAGTCCTATGCACACTTGACCCTTGCTTTCAATGCCACCGAGGCGTGTGCAGGACCACTCGTTCCGTCATGACCACGTCGACGCATAACCGACCTACGACGGGCCACTTCACCAGGCGTTTTCTTGGATTCTGAATCCTTGCAACGTTACACGACCCGTACTTGGCAAGATGGTGCCTCGCTTCTTTGGAACTGCGGTGTCGACCTGCTGCTTGACACAACCATCCTTCACTGGGAGTTCCTTGTCGCCTACTCCATTCTCGCTTGTGCTTGTTACGATCGCCGCGCGCCGCACAACACTCCTTACTACTTGTACATGCCATTGATTCTAGGCCCTCTCATGTTCTTATGACCATCGCGCTACAAAGTATTTCGAGCACTCGTCGGCGGTTCCATCTTGTAAATGGAGATACTTGGTCCCTTGTACAGTTCAAAATACCCCAGTGCGTGGTTAAGAGCCGTGTTGTTTACATATCATAGGCCCGAGGTCGCTGGTCAACCGACGCGAGGCTCGACGTTGAATCACAGAGGACGAGTTCCCTCGACGACGGCGATGATGACGGTGGCTTCTCGGGGGTCGTGGGCGGCGCCTTCGAGGTGGTCGGTGCGACGATGTCATTTGTCAAGCCCGCGGCGGGCAATGCCGGTGCCGTCAATGCGTCCAGGGAAACACTTGTGCCGAGGGTTGCCTCGGATGCGAGCTCTGTCCGGAGCATGGCCATGGCGTCGGTGCTCGAGAGCTGCATCTCGACCGAGTGTCCGATGGACGTTCGGCGGACTCGCTTGGTGCTACCTCGTCGCTCGCCAGATGTCTGGGACGACTGCCCGTCTCCACTGCGTGCAACGGCGGCTTGCTTCTCCTTGAACGTGCGAAAGAAGAGTTCGATCTTCTTGATGTGGATCACGTTCGTCACATTCAACGTCTGGACGATCGCAGGAATTTCGGCTTCGTTGAGTTCGCAGAGGAGCCGGCCGTCGATCCCATTCTCCACAATCGCTTGGCCGTATCCGTCGTACGCTGCGCCAAACGACGTTATGACCGCCGCCACGTCTGTCGTCGTGTAGCTCTTGATCGTCTCAAAGTCAATCAATGTCTGCGCGTCGTCCGTGAGTGGCTTGGAGAGCGTGCCCGAGCCCATCTGTCGTCGTCCCTGCCAGTCGCGCGGCTAAATTTAGACCGTTTGTCGTTGAAATTGAGGCCCGTGAGCGGCTGCCCATTCGGCAATTCGGCAATCCCTGCTGCCGTTAATCTCAATCTTCTCTCGAGTGTTGGGCGAGCACGACTATGTGTGATGGCAAACCTCATGCAAGTTCTCTGGTGTCGTCTCCAGGAGCGACAGGGACCGCCGTCTAAGGAGCGTCATGATGCGCCACTATGGGTACCAATGATGGTTATCACAGACTGTGTGTGGTCGGTCCTCTCTGGTACTGTCGTTCATCATATCAATCTCAACTAGTACGCCCATGTGTAAGCCCCACCCCATGTCGAAGTCTGCATATGACATGCACTGTCATCTGTTTCATTTTAGCTTGGACGACGATGCATACCGATGGATTGCCCGCGTCTTGGTCGGGCTTTTCAGAACCGGCAGCTTGCTTGGGAGGTGTTGTCGCCGGCTGTGCCCAGGAGCTACAAGTCGGCTCGGCTGCGGGGGTTTGTAATACCGTCGAGTTGGGTCTGGTTTGTTGTTTGGGGTGCTCTCGACCACGGATGGCAGAGGCTCGATTCGGCGACGACGACCGTCTTCCTCGCTAAACACGCGCTCGAGTGTCTCGTTGTGCTTTTCAATCGCGTGCTGGAGCTGCAGCACAGACGTCGCGAGTCGGTCAAGCTGCAGGTTGTGCACACGCATGCGCTTGTCCAGCTCCACGTTGACCGAATTGGCAATCAAACTTGCGAGCTGCGAGATCTGCGCCACGTCTGTCGTGTAGATTGGCAGGACGGCGACGCTGCGCGCAGGCACGAGTCGCGGTGGCATAGTATCGTCCACTTTTGGCCGGAGACTGGGCGCTTTTTTGGGGTCCCCTCGTTTCTTGCCACTTACTGCGCATGCTGTCTCCTGTTTCTTCCGCGTGCGGATAGCCGCCACGCCGCGGCGCCACCACATTCGGCCCACGTACCGCCGCCACCACTTTTGAATCCGTCGCACGGCTTCGTGCGACGTTCTTGTGGGAGCCACAGCCCGCTGTCGCGACGTCTTTTTGGTGTTGGCGTTGGCGATCGCTGCCTCTTTCTTCCGCTTTCGGATCGCCGCCACGCCGCGGTGCCACCACATCCGGCCTACATAGGATCGCCACCACTTTTGAACCCGTCGCACGGCAGCAGTTTCGTCTCTCGACAGTCGTGTCCTTGTTTGGAATCCGTTTGGTTGCTGCATCATGCGTCCGTTTTGCGTAGCGCAGTCCTGCTTCTTCCGCGTACGGATGATTGCCTCCACGCCGCGGTGCCACCACATCCGGCCCACATACCGCCGCCACCACTTTTGAATCTGTCCCACGGAAGCAATCATGTCCCGTCTTGGACTTGGTGTCTCTATTGTCGCTCTCGAGTTTGATTGAACGACGGCTGCGCCTTTCTTCCGCGTGCGGATGATGGCCGCCACGCCGCGGTGCCACCACAAGCGGCCCATATACCGCCGCCACCATCGTTGCAGGCGCATCCCCGCGGCGGTTTCTGTTTTGGTTGCCTTGAATATGTTGGTCGCCGTACCGGGAAGTCGACGCCGTGCGACGTAGCGTCGACCTCGTTGTTGGATGCGCGTGGCTGCTTGGTCCCGCGTGAGCTGTTTTGTGCCGTCGGCGGCTTGTCTGTGCCGCCGCTTCGTGTGCCCCAAGTAGACGCGGCCACAGTGCTGGATCCGCGTCGCCGCCGCCGTGCGTCGTTGTTGCTGCCGGCGGTCGCGATACCACCGTTGGATTTGAATCGCGCGGCGCGGCGGCTGGACGCTCTCCTCGAGCCGCGTCGTCGTGGGCTTTGTCTCGTGTTGTCTGATCTGAGCGCGGATCGCCGCCTCGACCTCTTTCGCTTTGGTTTCGTTGGTCAGTTGTCGTTGGAGCCGGTCGGCGGCGGCGCGTTCGGCCCGCCGCCTCGCATCGCGCTCAGCTTGCATTTGGGTCTCTGCCTGCGGACAGCGAGATGACGCACCCATGTCACGACTTGATTACCTCCTGCCTCGCTGCCAACGCCCGCTCAGCGTTTTCCTTGGCGCGCTTCAAGTCTTGCTTGAGCTGCAGGACCGATCGATTGCCTGTCCTCGGTGACACAACGGGGGACGCGGGCGTCGCCTCGGAAGGGACACTGACTCGGTTGTCGACAATAGAGGGTGGTGTAAATATGAGGGGGTAGGCTGGCAGTGGAGGCGCGCCACCCGACGACGGTGGGATGGCATCGGCAAACCACTGACCCTGCGGGTCGTAGTAGCCACCCGACGTGATGTAGTAGCCATTGTCGTCGTAGTAGCCAGCAGCAGCACTCGCCGCTCCGGCTGCCACGTCATTCGCGTCGTGCCACTGACCAAGGGGGTCGTAATACCCGCCATCAGTCATGTAGTTGCCACCGTCGTCGTAATAGCCAGTCGCCGGCGCTGGCCCATCGACGACGACGACGCTGCTGCTGCTGCAACTGTCGACGCTCACTTCGCTTGGGGCAAGACTGCTTGCGCTGCCTGTCAGCGCGTCGTTCGATGGCCTGTCGAGGATGACGCTCTTGTGTCAGTGATATCCAGTGGCATACATCATGGAGTACCTCATGGCCGACGACTTGCTTGTCTTGGCCAATGGCACTTGCTTTTGCCGTCTCCAATGAGGATCGTCGTCGTCGTCAGCCTGGCGCCTGCCAGCCTCGCTTTGCGTTGGACTTTTGCTGGCTCCGTTGCCATCATTTGTGTGTTTACCACTCGTGGATATGACTGGCGAAGCTTGAGTGGTTGTTGTCCAGCTGTCGGTTTGAATGTCGACATAATTCGACGGGAAGACGCCGGGGTGCTTCGGGTCCGCGGCCACGTAGCCCCGACACCACCCATCGTCGAGGCTTTCCGTCACAACGACTACGTCGCCAGCATGAAGCGCTAACTCGTCAGGTTCTGCTGTCGCCATGAACATCTTGACACGTTCATGCAGGTTGTACCTTGGGGGGTGTACGCAAAGAGTGCTTTGGCCCGCCGCGCGATGGCTTGCGGCGCTGGTCGGTAGGGTGGAAGATGCGATCGTAGCGGTGTCGTCTCGTCTCTCGGACGTACGTCGGCGGCGGCGGCGGCCGCGTCTTGGATGTAGTTGGCAGGAAAGAGCCCCGTGTGTGTGGCCGGTGTCCCTTGGATGTAGCCTCGGCACCACCCGTCGTCCTGCACCTGAGTGACGCAGACGACGTCATCGACATGAAGTTCGAGTTCGTCTTCTGCTTCTGGCGCATAGTCGAAGAGCGCCGTCGCAAGGTGGACCGACGGCATCACATGCCGTGGGGGTTTCGCCAGCACGTCTCTCCGGATACGGGAGCGACTGCCCCCTACGGCGCCGTTTTGGTCAATTTTGGGTGAATTTGCATCGAATTTTGACTGGCCTGAGGGCTGATTTTGGCCAATTTTGAACGTTCTATAAAAAACTTCGAGGCAAATTTAATATTACTCGCGCTGTGTTCGTCAAGGGTGGTGGCCAGATTCGAACTCGATCGACATGGGCTGCAACAACTCGAAGGAGATCGATGTGCGGACGCCGCGCATGATGCCGATCAACCGCTCGGGGCTGGACCACATGCCGGACGACCTCTCGTCGGAGCTTGTGCAGCACACAGTCGTGAAGGATATCTCGGACATGTTTGAATTCCACGACGTGATCGGGAAGGGGTCGTTCGGGAGCGTCGTGAAGGCGACCAACAAAAAGACGGGCAAGGTGTGGGCCGTCAAGGTCGTTGAACTCGGGAATGAACTCGACAAGGTCGGTCGACGACATGTGCATGCCGTCACCTCTTGCTGTAGAAAGCCCTCTTGAACGAAATCGACATTGTCAAGCGGCTCCAGCACCCCAACGTGGTTCGTGTGATCGCATCCTACGAAGATTCGAAGCGCATGTACATGGTCATGCAACTCCTCCCCGGCGCTGAACTGGCGTCCCAACTCTACGACAAGAATCGCGTCTTCACCGAGGTCGAAGTGCGCAAGTTGATCCTCTGTCTCTTGCGCGCCATCGCGTACCTCCATTCCAACCAGATCACGGTACGTCCCGCGTTGTCGTCCTCTGCTCATGGCCGCTTCTTCCCTAGCACCGCGACCTCAAGCTCGAAAACCTCTTGTTGGAGAACGAAACGCAAATGACATCACTCAAGTTGATTGACTTTGGCTTGAGTAAATTCCTGAAAAAGGGCGAACGGCTTCAGCAATCCCTCGGCACGATTGGTATCCTCCTCCTTCTTATGCGAGTCGCCCACACTTGCGTCGTAGATTACGTTGCACCGGAAGTCCTCGATGGCGATTACAACGAGGTAGACGGCATATTCACCTTGTCCTTTCATCATGACTCTGTAGAAATGCGATCTCTGGAGTGTCGGCGTCATCTGCTACGAACTCTTGACCAAGGTGTCGCCGTTCCATGGCGACACGAACGACGACACGATGCACAAGATCTTTGATGGGATCCAGCCCTCGTTCTTCCACGGCGACGTGTGGAAATCGATTTCGCCCGAGTGTCTCAACTTTATCAAGTCACTCATCCAGGAAGACCCACAAGGTATCCCACTCTCACGACAAGATGCCACGTCATGCCCATCGTCTAGAACGTCTCTCGGCCGAACAAGCCCTCAACCACCGATGGATGCGAACGTCTGCGACCGGCGTGATTGACGACAACAAGCGTCAGCTCTTCCTCAAGATGGTCGCCTTTGGCAAGAACTGCAGCAAACTCAAGAGCACGGCCATGCTCAGCGTCGCGATGGGCGTGAGCGAGTCGCATTTGAAGCCTGAGATTGTCTCGGAAGTATTTCACAGTATGGACAAGGACAAAAACGGGACACTGAACGCCGACGAATTTTGCGAGGCGCTGGAAGAGTATGGGATTGGCCACGACGAGGCGCGGAATGTGTTTGCCCGGATGGACCAGGTAACCAAAACCGTCGTGGGATATGAACTGACGCGTTGTCGTCATCGATTAGAGCAAACGCGGCAAGATCAACTACATTGAATTCGTCGCGGCCGTACTTGATGAATTTGGCGATGAAACGATGAAGGAGGCGTTTGCGATGCTCGACGCCGAAAAGACGGGTCGGATTTCCGTCGTGGGGCTCAAGAGCGTCTTCAAGAACGCCAAAGAGTCGGACTTGCGGGACATGGTCGCGAGTGCCGACATCAAAGGCGACGGTTGCGTCGACTACGAGGAGTTTAAACAAATGTTTTCCAACGAGCCCCCACCGACGGCGACGGCGCTGGGGCCTCAGACGAGCCAAGCGGCGCTCCTTGGGACCGTCGCTGAAGAAGTGGACACAACGACGCCCGACGCCGTCCACGTCACAGTCAAGTAGAGACGAGGGCAGTTTTGTATTTCGGGTAATTTAGCTTTGGCATGTCTCAACTGCTCGCTGCGGTGGCTTCCTGGTTGACGCGCGTGTAATGGCGCTCCCAGAGGCGGCGCCGCGCCACGGATGTAAAGACCTTCTTGTTGTGCCATGGCCCGAGGAACGACCCAGCATACATCCACCCGGCGCTGTCGCCCTTGGCGACTTTGTACTCCCACCCGTCCACAGGCTTGTAGCCCGTGGGCGCGACCTCAGCATCCACAAAGTTGTCGCCGCCAGTTCCTTCTTCGTTGACCCACGCGGGCGGGTCCAAGAAGAGATGGCTCAGGTTGTGCTTGCTCCAGCCTTGGGTTGGCACCCATCGCTCGTGCTCCCAAATTTCGCCCGTCACATTCGATGTCGCTTCAGCTTCGGTCAAGTAGGTCACGGCCATGTGCAGCATCGGCTTGACCTACTCACACATGAGCGCCGTAGACGGTAGATGACGGCAGTACCGCTTGGCTAGCCAGAGACGTGGCCAAGATTAAGGGGTAGGGAGTGATGTGGACATTGCTGGCCTTGGTCGCCCCAGTCCAATGGACCACATCGAGCGACATTGTCGCCATCAACGTGTCCGGAGACGAAACGTTGTAGTCCTTGACGTATACATTGAGCACCTTGTGCATCTCGACATCGTTGTCTGTCAAGACAAACTCAAACTCTTCATGCGGCCACGTCGGGTTGACCGACTTGTCAACAACGGACGTGCGCAGTGTGTTTTGAGGCCCAAATTCAAACACAACGTACGGGTCGCTTGAGCCACCCGCCCACTCGGCGTCCGACTTGGGGAGGTCCGTCGCCTTTTCGAGTACGATGCGGAGGCGGTGCGTGGGCGGCGTCGACTTGCGGCGCGGGGATTGGTGGGTCGGTGACGAGAGCGACGCGCGACGAGGACTTGACGAGGGGCTATTGCTTGTTGTGATGGTCATGGGGACGTGGAGGGATGTTTGAAAATGAAGTCACGTGAAAAGGCGATCAAGGTGTGAACGTGGCGTTGGCTGGTCACTGGCGGGTGCGCCGCCGCTGCGTGTCGGTTGACAGTTGCAGACAGAGAAGGGGGCAAATGTTCTCGAAATATTGGCGAGTGATCGGCGGTCAGTCTCCCAAGTTGAGACGCAAGACTTGCTGCTGCCACCTCCCATCAATGGTGGCTTCCAGCATGTGTCGACTAGAGATAGCTTACGTGCCTTGGCTCTGACTATGGAGTCGGACATTGTATCATGGACAGTCGAGAAGTTGTACACATGTTGTTGCATGCTAGTATTCATTCAAGGGGCGACTGCTACGTTGTCGACTAGTACATCTGGCGGAGGTTCGACCGTGACCAAGTGCCGCGAGTATTGCCGCGCCCAGAGGCGGCGCCGGACGACCGAATTCACAAGGGGTTGATCGTGCCAAGATGGCCCATCAAACTTGGATGCATAGAGCCACCCGTCGGCGTCACCCAGCGCAACCTTGAATTCCCACGCAGTCGCAGGCTTGTATCCGTCGGGGGCGTCCACGACGGCGTCGGTAAAGGTGGCGCCGCCCGTCGGACTCGAATCGCTGGCCCAAGTATGAGGGTCATGCATGGTATGGAGATGGTCGTGGGACCATCCCTTGATGGCACCCCATCGCTCGTGTTCCCAGATTTGCATGATAAAGAGCTCGGTGGCTTCGGCCTCGGAGAGGACCGCAATACCGACATGGAGCTCGGGATGGACCTACAAAGAGAGATTGTTGGTTCGTGGTGATCATCTGCCAAGACACGTACCTTTTGATGGGCCATTTTGGGGGCCATGATAATCGCATACGGTTGTATCGTCATCTGCGCCAACGTCGTCGCGCCCGTCCAATCGCCCAACTCGATCGTGACCGCGCCTAAGTGGTCGTCGGCGGTCGTCACGTCAAAGTCCATGACACGGATGCGCAGCGTCGAATGCATGCGCCACTCGTCCTCGGTCAAAATGAACTCGTATTGCTCGCGACGCCAACTCGGCTCGAGCGAGTGGTTCACGACAGCACTGCGCAACACGTGGTCGCCGAGCTGGAACACAACGTATGGGTCGCTGCTGCCACCCGCTAGCGCCGAGTCCCCCACGGGCAGGTCGATCGCTTTGTCCAAGACGATGCGCACATGCCGGTTGGTTGACGCTGGGTTTGGTGGCGATGGATGGGTTGGAGTACACGTTGTCGGGCGAAAGAGTTGACGCATCGTGTGGGTGTCACGACTGAGACAAAATGAAAAATTGTGGCAGAAGCTGTGACGCAGAAGCAGACCTGAGTCTCGCAGGTTCATGTGGAGTGGTGGTCTCTGCCAAATTATGTGCGGCTGCTCTGTCAGTTAAAGACGTTTAAAAACGAAGGCTTCGGGCATGAAATATTGAAATACTTCAAATGCAAACTTTTTTTTTAAAGTCTCTCTTTTTTAATGCAAACTTTAAAAAAAGAGACTTCAAAACTGTTAAAAAACAGTTTTGAAGTCATCTTTTTCAATACACAATGCAACATTAAAATATTACATTAAAATATTGCATTGTGCTTGAAGTGAAACATTGTAATTGTTTCAAAAATGAAGCTATATTTATTTCATCCTACTTATCTTTATTATATTTTTGACGCGGAGTCGAAATATTTGAAATATTTCGATTAAGAATTACTATTCTTAAATGTCATTTTTAATGCCATGGACTACAGTAGGTATTGTGAACGATGTGGGAGACGCTAATTTGACGACTGTCGTGGGATTGAGAGCAGGGCGGAACGGCGGCTACCCTCTGCCCTGGGATAATTCCAACAAGACATCGCACGAATATTCACCGCACGTGGCCATGGAGTCGCAAGTTGGCTGACACCAATGCTGGAGGCTGCCTCAGGTCGGAATGGACAATGAGGTGCAACTCTGGCACAGGAACGAGAGTCCTTTTCGTGTGCAAAACGCAGGGCCAACACAGTACCTCGACACGGTATACTATCGTGGAATTGCGAGTAGGGGGACTTAGAGCCATGACAGCACATGTCCCATGGCCGTACTTGGCAGCATAGGAATGCCATATTTGCAGCGTGCGCAATTGGTCGACGGGAAAGCCTCGGTCGAGAGATAACCAGGCCATGAACCAGTCATGCAACAGGATTATTCTGCTTTGTGTTTGCAACCGCTTTCAGTTCCCTTGACTTGGTGGCGTGCCCTAAAAGCCAAAACTCGCCAGGTCATGACTGACCACTCGAGGTCGAGCAGGAACTATCTATGAAGTGCAGCCACCTCCGCTGGGGATGCAATGCGAGGCTCGTGGAAATGGTGGGAGTATACTCCATTAAAATTAACAGTAATTAGCAACATAAACTAGGTGAGACTGCGTCATCAAAGAGTTGAAGTTGCCGTGCTCCACACTTTCAATTTCACTCGTCGTCTCCATGGGCCAGAGCACCTCCCCATCACTCGCCATCGACGGCGACGAGATCCGCGCCGCGGCCAAGCACGCCGTCGACTTGGGTCTCGCCCACCACGAAGCCTATTTTACCAACCCCCCAGGAATTCGCTCAAGCAGCGCCATTCGCGACGTCGATGGACCGTGGGCCAACGCCTCTCTTGCCGCCGCCGAGTACGATCCCCCGACGGCCCCCGCCGCTTCGATGGACTCATTGCTCTCGTACGTCCGCGACAACGTCGTCGGCGACGCCGCCGGCACCAACACTGCCACGCCAACGAACCTTGCCTTCGTCTGCGGCGGGCTCTTGCCCCAAGCGAACGCGCTCGACTTTTACTTGCATTCAATCAACCCATATGGGAATGTGTGGTACATGGCGCCCTTCCTCCAACGGCTCGAAGTGAACGTGATCCACTGGTTCTGTCGTGTCGTCGGCTACCCGCGACCGCACTCGCTCGGCATCTTCTCCGACGGCGCCAGCATGGCCAACCACCATGCCATCGTACTTGCGCGACAGAAAGCGTTCCCCGACAACCACGACATTGCTCGCGGGACGATGTACCTCTCCCGAGACGCGCATTTTTGCCTCGCCAAGGGCGCACGCATGGCAGGGATCGTGCCCGAGCACTGCCGCGTCATCGAGACTGACAGCCAAGGTCGCATGCGCGTGGACGCCCTTGCCGCGCAACTGGAGGCCGATGTCGCAGCTGGCCTCGTGCCGTTCTTCATCGCGACGGCACTCGGCACGACGTCCTTGGGCGCCGTCGACGACCTGCTATCCATTGCTGCGTTGGCCAAGGCATTTGGCTGCCACTTGCACTGCGATGGTGCCATGGGTGGCCTCTTCTTACTGACTGACCGTGGCAAGAATGTGATGCAAGGCGTGGAGCTCTCCGATTCGGTCTGCTTTGACTTTCACAAGAGTCTTGGACTCCCCCTCGCGACGTCGCTCTTGGTCGTCAAGGACCGCAACGACCTCGTCGATGGGTTTCGGTCGGCCAATGCCAATGACTACCTCCCCCAAGCCTCCCACGCGTCGACTCGGTACTTCTTGGGCTCTGAGGCCGAGTTTGACCACGATTTGATTGCCTTTACCGACTGCAGCCCCGAGCTCTCGCGCGCACCCAAAGGCGTCAAAGTGTGGTGGATGCTCAAATTGCATGGCTTTGACGCGTGGCGCGCCCACGCCGATCTGTTGCTGGATTGTGCGGCCTACGCCCGTGCTGAACTGGCCTCCGTACGTGGCATCCTCCTGGGTCCGAGTGGACTCGAAGTCGTGACCTTTCGCGTCGCGACCGATCCTGACTGTTCGACGGTCGACGCCATGAATGCCAAGACCACGGCATTCGTGGCTGCCGTGAACCAACGACACAAAGTACGCATGTCGATGGCAGCCTACACGCCCGACAAAGGCCCCAAGTACACCCTCGCGCGCGTGTGTTTTCAACACGTGGCAGTGACGCGCGCCGTCGTCGACCTGCTCGTCGCAGAAGTGCGAGCGGTGGCCGAGCTATCGCGTGACCAATAAACACTAGAACGAAGTACAAACTTCTACTGTGTCGTGCACAACATAGTGCACCAAGCACGTAACGGCACTGTTTTCCCATACGTCGTTGCAATAGACTTTTGGATTTCACACCCGCAGCTATGGAATTGGTACATGCCTCGGGCGGCAAATATATTTACCGTGGGTACAAATTTCGAACGAGTCAGTTGTACAAGTGACGACGAATTACGTGAAAAAGGTGCAGTACGTTAAGGTTATGTACTTGGTGCAATTTGCGAATCGTCGTCGCTGACAGGCTATGGTTCAACATGTCGACGATATTAGCCCATCAACAAGTACCTCAACCCTTGCTTCGACACGCATGTGATTATTTGACGAGCTTTTGTGTCGATTGGCGCTTGACGGGTGGGGCCAATAGCGCCAGTAGTTCGGCCTGCTTGGTCTTGTCTAGATATGGTTGCATCTGCCACGAAGCAATGTACACGACGGCTGTGTCATGATCATGGCAGTCGAGGATAGCATGCAAAATCATCGCCTTGGCCATGAGTTCCTGCTCGTACATGCGGATGATGGACTGGAACGTCGTCTCTGTCGTAGATAGATCTCGTGAGATGGGGCAGACATCGAGACAATCGCAACCGTATTCGCGCCGTGAGAGTGTGGGGCATCCATTGTACTGCAAGTCGAGGGTACTGCTGTCGCCAACGACATCGTGGCAGCAGAACGCGCGCATCTTAGCGACAATTTCGCCCTACAAATGCAACCCATGAGCTACCTTTGGCATGAAGGCGATCAAGGTGACAAGCTGGTTGAGCACGGTGCTGAGATGTTTCCACGATTGATGCGCTTCCCGTTCCAGCTACAGACATAGACTCTTAGCTCGCGTCTGGAACCACGACCCGCCTTACCTTGTGTCGCAGCGTCAAGTGCAACGTGCCTGCGTCGGTCAAGGCACCCCAGGACTCGCCGTCGGCATGTGTTACTTTTTGATTTGCATTTGCGATCTGTGTCAATCTCCCTGTGCCCTGTGCAACACCCTTCTCCCAATCCTTCTGTAGATCGGCCAACGCCGTCAACGGCGTCTCGCGTCGGAACGCCATGCTTTCAAGCTTCTGTTGGGATTCACACCAGGTTAGTATGCTCTAGTAGATATCACTACTAGGCGTTTCAAAAACCTCACCGTCGCGTTCGAAGTGAGCTGTCCTCGGATACCTGTGGGCGAAAAAACTGCATGGAGCCAGGACTCGTCGGACTCATGCACTGCCAAATGGTGAGGTTAATGTTGGGTGCATGAGGCCTGATGCTCCGTTACTTGTCCCTTGCTGGTCCTGTGGCTGTGACTCTTGGTGGTAGTTCTACTACTGTTTTGGTAGTAGATATACGCTGTGCGGATTGGCTATAATCTGTCCAATCACAGATCTGGAATTGCATTTTCGAATAAAAATAGATCGTCATTTATTGTTTGAAACGACCGAGCATACACGGACGAAGAGAATATTATTCATTTTTCCGTTGGAATAAAATGAACCCGGCCCCGTGGCGGTGGAGTTTGGTTGGTGGGAGCAAGCTCGGGTTTGTTTGGCTGCTTGAACCCCACCACCCCACCACCATTCGACGATCTTATCTGCAAAATGGAAGACAAGAAGCTCAAGAAGAAGTCCAAGGAGTCGCATGAACTCATCGCGCCCCAGGCGTCCACGCCTGCCTTGGACACGTCCAAGTGGCCGCTCTTGCTCAAGAACTACTCGAGCTTGAACATCCGCACTGGGCACTACACCCCCATTCCCAGCGGCTCGACGCCGTTGAAGCGCAACATGCACGACTACGTCCGGTATGGTGTCATCAACTTGGACAAGCCCGCGAACCCGTCGTCGCACGAAGTCGTCGCGTGGATCCGTCGCATCTTGCGCGTCGACAAAACGGGTCACAGCGGCACGCTCGATCCCAAGGTCACGGGCTGCTTGATTGTGTGTGTGGACCGCGCGACGCGCTTGGTCAAGTCGCAACAAGGCGCCGGGAAGGAATACGTGGCGATCGTTCGCTTGCACAGCGCGATCGAGAGCCAAGGCCACTTGGCCCGCGCGATCGAAACGCTCACGGGCGCGCTCTTCCAACGCCCGCCGCTCATTTCCGCCGTGAAGCGCCAATTGCGTATCCGCACCATCTACTCGTCCAAGTTGATCGAATACGACGACGAACGTCACCTTGGTGTGTTCCACGTGAGCTGCGAAGCCGGCACGTACATTCGTACCCTCTGCGTCCACTTGGGTCTCGTGCTTGGCGTCGGCGGCCACATGCAGGAACTCCGCCGCGTGCGCTCGGGTGTCTTGGGCGAATCCGACACGATGGTCACGATGCACGACGTCTTGGATGCCCAGTACGCGTTTGACACGTACAAGGACGAAAGTTACTTGCGCCGCATCGTGCGCCCGCTCGAAGTGCTCCTCACGACGTACAAGCGCATCGTCGTGAAAGACAGCGCCGTCAACGCTGTGTGCTACGGCGCCAAGTTCATGGTGCCCGGTCTCCTCCGCTTTGCCGACGACATTGACATCAACGAAGAAGTCGTGCTCATGACGACCAAGGGCGAAGCCATTGCGATTGGCATTGCGCAGATGACGACGGCCGTCATGGCCACGTGCGACCACGGCGTCGTGGCCAAGATCAAGCGCGTCATCATGGAGCGTGACACGTACCCACGTCGATGGGGCTTGGGTCCCATGGCCCAAAAAGTCAAGGGCCTCGTCAAGGAAGGCAAGATTGGCAAGTTTGGCAAGGTGAACGCGAGCACGCCCGACGAAGTGAGCAAGGTGTACCGCGACGCCAAGCCGTTGGTCGAAGAAGTCAAGACGGACAATGTCAAGGCTGCCGACGACGACGACGACGAACCCAAGAAGGCCAAGAAGGCCAAGAAGGAAAAGAAGAGCAAGCGCGAGGCCGACGAGACCGAGGCCGCGGACGACGGTGACGTCGCGGAACCGGAGAAGAAGAAGTCGAAGAAGAAGAAGAAGAAGCAAGACGCCGACGACAGCGAGTAGAGGAGGAATATAGTAGGTGTGGTATATATAATCAAAAAGGTACAAGTACGCTGCTGCCACTAATGCCGCCAGTAGACAGCATGAGGCGTGGATTGTCAAAAACGGAAAACAAGCTCTGAGTTTGGCCTGCGGGATGAAAAGTACGACAGCAAATTTGTGATCCACGAATGGCGCATCGAGGCCATGCAGAACGCCAGGTCGCTCAAGGGGCACTCTAGCTAGCAGCAATGCGCTTGCTGGTATCGTCGCCTACTTCATCTCCGTTGCAATAACAAGCCAGCACAACATGCGACGACAGGGTGACAAAAAATGTAGTGTACACACGAAATATAATCTCTCGCATTGGTTGTGTCTAGGGCTCTCTAGTCTTCGTAGACCGCGTCCACTTCGTCTTCAACGTCGTTGTCATTGTCGTGCGCGTCAAAGTCAAAGTCGTCAAATTGGGCAATGGCTTGTTGGGTCATGATTTCCATTTGCTCGGGCGACGGCAGCGGGTAGCGGCTCGTGTACGGGAGGAGGGCCATTTGGCGGGCGTTCTTGATGGCCGTGGCCAATTGGCGCTGCACAAAGCACGAGTGAGCCTTTTAAGAGAGCAGCGGCCGTGGGTGTACCTGTTGCTTGGCGCGGAGACCCGTGAAGCGGCGAGGCAGCATGCGCCCTGTGGGCGAGAGGAACAAGCGCAACAAGTCGGTGTTGAGAGCCAACTCGACCGGGTCCAAATCGGCCTTCACGAATTCCGCCCACAATTTTTGTGTCGGGGCTCTGAACGGCTGGCGCTTGGCGGTGGGAAGCATCCAGTTCATCATCTCGGGCAAGATCAAGTCGCCGTCTTGGAGGTCCCAGCTCTCGTACACCCTCGACTTCAAGTCCTTGGTCGAGTAACCCGTTTCGTCGTCATCGTTTTCGTCATCGTCGTCGTCGTCGTCGTCATTCAGATCGTCCTCGTTCATGCCAAAGTCGTCGCGTTCAATGTCTTCAAGGTCGTCTTCGAGGGCGGGCACGACAAACGTTTCCGTGGCGTCGGCGATGCCTGCAACGATGACTTCGGGCTCTTCCACTTCCACGGCGGTCTTTTCCTCGCGCACCAAGTTCATGATATCCATGTCGTCATCGTGGGCGCCGGTAGCCGACGCCGCCGAGTCGACCTTGTTGCCGATGACCCATCGTTCTGTGTTATTGGTCGGCTTGGACCCTGCCACAAGAAGCCGAATTGTGAGATGTCAAGACATGCTCAAGAAATAGGGGTACCGTTGTCGTCGCTGAAGAATCGCACAGACGAGGTGAACAACGCAGGGGAAGCACGCATGCGAGGCGCCGCCACCGATGCGGCGGCGCGACAAGCGCGAAGGAGGACACCAGTCATCGAACCAATTCCAAAACTCACCACTGGCCAACCGAGAATGCAATTCGAAAGGCGCACGCCATTGGCTGGAAAGTTGGCCCAATTGACACACTTGATTTCGGAATATTACCTCTTTAAATAAATTATTCGTTGCTGAGAGGTTTCCTCGTGAGAACGAATACTGGGTATTCGAAACACTATACTATAATGTATTTAAAAAAGAGAGCGTTTGAGGAAATCGAATTGTGGCACGTCGTCGCTAAAGAAGTGCAAAACCACCTCGTTTAACATTAAAGTGCTTGGATTGGGCGCAAGGATATGATGCATTTTCACAGGGTTTGGATTCTCGATGGGGATTGGGCAGAAATCCGCCACTCAGAGACAAACTGCCCGTGCAGGAAGTGATGTTTTGGGCAGCGCGGAAAGAGCGCGTCCGCGCGGACTTGGATGTGCCGTTCGCTTCGCCGGTGCATGCGTCGTCGTACTCCTGCATGGAGAGAGACACTGCCGTGCATGTGTGTACAAGTGACGGGTCCGAATGGATCGTGTATGTCGAAGATCCTCCACGCACAACGATCGGGATCGAGCAAAACGCGCGAATCGTGCCGGCAGCCGTGGAACCCACACACACGGGTCATGCAAGGCATGGACACGCCCATGGCGGTTCCACTGTTTGTGACATCAATGGCGCCGGAAAGCTATTGGAGACATCCATCACACGACTCTATCCTGGCACGGCCGCGTCGCCCGTGTGGGACAAAACAAAGTCTCCGAGCATCTCCCACCCGAGTTCTACGTGCGGAGTGCACACTGTCGTTCGTTCGAGCCACGGACACCTCTACGTGATTTCCCCCATGCCCAAAGCTTGTCTCCATGATCTCTTTGTCCTCGCTCGGCAGAATCCCCCCGAGGTACACTACGCGCGGTCTTGCACTTCTTGACCTCCCTCGACCAGATCACAGTCGAGCTCGACCGGCAACACCGTTTCATGATTTTTCAAATGCTTTCTGCGCTGCACCAGGTCGAGTCGTTCCTCCCGCTGTGCCGCCTTACCCCACATCACTTTGTCGTCGACGGGGCGATTCTACAGCTCGCGCCGCTCGCGTCCGTCCCTCGCCACATGTTCCCATATGCTAAAACAAGCATGACGCAACGGTGGTGCGCGGGTGAAATATCCAACCTCGACTACCTCTTGGCCATCAATGCTGCCGCCGGCCGCTCCATGGTACTTGATCTACCACCGTGGAAGGCATGTTTCATCTTGTTCATTTTCCACCAGGCATCCAATACCGCACATGCCATTGTGCCATGGGTCACAGACTTTACATCGTCGACTGGTCGCGTCCGAGATCTTGGCCAATCGAAATTCCGACTCACCAAAGGCGACGCCCAAATGGATCAAATGTTCGAGCAGACTGGCTACCATGTGCCTGAAAAGTACGTTTCTGTTGGACGACGACGAAATGACGACGACCGCGCCGTAGCTTGAGCGACCTCTCGGTGGCTATTTATCTCGCGCGTGTCTTGCCACGAGCGGCGCTCCAGCGCATCGTTCGGTCGAATTTCGAGCCCAAGGAGTACCCGTCCTCGATCGCGCGCATGTTTGCGTGGTCCCCCGACGAATGCATTCCAGAGTTCTACTTGGATGACTCGGTCTTGACATCGATCCATGACGACATGGACTCGTTGCAATTGCCACCGTGGTGCTCGACGCCCGCGACCTTTATTGCCTTCCATCGACAAGTGCTCGAAAGCGACGCCGTGTCCACGTCGCTGCACCTCTGGATCGATTTGAATTTTGGCGTGGGGCTCTGTGGCCCCAAAGCCATTCAGTTGAAAAACGTCACGCACCGCGGCTTTCGCCAGCTGTTTCACCACCCCCATCCCATCAAGCGCACCTTCTCGAGCCCCCTCTCGACGACGCATCCGATCGCACCCGTCGTCAAGTTTGACGAAGAGTACTTTTCCGAAGACGAGCCTGCCGTCGTCGACAAGGTACACCGCGGTTGGTTATGGACGCCAAGTTGATTACTTTCTGGGCTAGGCCGTGCCGCTCAAACCAATCAAGCGGCGGCCACCGCCCTACGTTCAGGACACGGCCAAGATGTTTGGCATGCGCTATGCGTTCGTGTTGGAACCTTGCTACGGCGTCGATGACGACGTTCGATTTTCCCTTGGCTGCATCATCGCCGAAATGTACTTGGGCAAACCCCTCTTTTCTCCGACCTCGATCGCTGAGTACACGGCACTCGCGCACAAATGCGGCGCGAATATGTCGGTGCGCAAGACCTTGCCCGCCTTGACCTCGCTCTCGCCCGTGATTCGGGTACGCACGGTCGTGTCTCTTGCACCTGATTGTGCTCGTCCAGCGACTCGTCGTGAGTTTACTCCATCCCAACCCCTCGCAGCGGTCCTCGATCGACGATCTCTTGCAAGGCCAGGTACGTTGTTGTTGCTTGAACGTCGTTATGTGATGCGTACGATCGTAGATTGCAGTGGACCCGACGTCGTCGGTTCGTATCGCGTACAACCCCGTCGCCCTCTTCCCGCCCTACTTTCGAGTCGTCTACGGCTACTTGTGTTCCGTTACGCCCGACAACTGGATCGACCGGACGCAACAACTCGTCGATGTCCATTTTCCCCGCGATGCGTTTGCCTTGATTGCGACCACGGTTCACAACTACCTCGACCGAGCCTCCCCTGTCGACGTGTTTGATGCGCTGGTCCGGCTCATTCCACCATTTTTTCACCTTCTCGACACTGACACATTGCACGCGTTTGTATCCGGCCACGTCACATCACTCTACGAGATGGCCGACGACGACGCACTCCAATTGTGCCTCTTGGCCCCTGCAGGCTTGTTTGGCGTGCTTTGGGATCGTCTTGGCGCGACTTTTCTCCTCAAGCACATCCTACCGATCCTCATGGGCTGGTTGCGCCAAGGAAGTCCCGTCGTGAAACTCAGTATTGGCTTTGCTCTCGTACCACCCCCTTCTCTCCGATCGATTCACACGACTTGCTAGTTGCAATTGGCCTCGGTTGACATGATGGGCCCATCCATTGGCGCCCACGACCTCTTGCCGCCATTGCTGGCCCTCGCCGGGAAGTCCAAAATCAAGTTTTCGACTTTGGCGGCGCCGCTGCCAATCCATGGCGTCGGGCGCGCCCTCGTCCTTCTCTGCTCCGAGTTGCATCCATCTGTGGTCCAAACGACTGTCCTTCCAACCATGTGCACGCTCATGGAGCCCATCCTCGTGGTTGCGGACCAGCAACCTCCATCTACGATGGTACGTCTCTCCACGACCAATGCGTCGACTCACCGTGCCAAGACAGTCGAAAAATACCAAGTCTACATGCTCTGCAAAACCATTCGCCAACTCCTCAGCTTCCTCAGTCCGTACTTGGCCATGCTCTCCACCCCACCGCTCCTCCACTTTTTGACGCTCCCGACTCGCGGCGACGCAGTCGTCTTGAGCAGTCTCGTTCACACGATCCTCCGGCTGGCACAAACCGTTGGCACCGACATTACAAAACAGAGCCTCTGTCCGCCGCTGCACTCGTTTCTCGTGCGTTTCCCACACGCCCAATTCGCCCCGTATATGCATCAACTCCAACGACTGGTCGGATTCGAGCATCTCGACTCTTGCTTGGGCTTGCCGACTTCGTTGGCCACGGCATCGCCCGTCAAATTCGCCATCGTGGACGTCGGTTGTCCACCCACGACGGACCTCCCTCCGTCCATGGCCCACCTCGCCACGACCCTCTGGCAGGAAGTGTCGCCTCGACGAAAACTCAAGAAACCATCGCATCCTGCTTGGACCGCCGCCAAACTGTCGTGGCCTGTCCACACCCTCCACGTCGTCCACGACTTTCAACTGCACGAAACTCGAGTCCGAGCGCTCGCCGTGCTCGACCACGGGCGATGGTTGCTCAGCTCGAGCAGCGACGGCGTCGTTCGGCTCCGACGCACAAGTGACCTCCAGCTCACGTGGCAGCTTCGCTTCAAGTGGCCCGTCCACACCCTCTTGGCGTATGCAGGACATCAGTGCATCCTCTGCGACGCCCAGTCAGTCTATTTGTACGACGTAGTGACCCAAGCATGCACGTGGCAGTGGAAAAAGCCCGGCGTGCCTCTCCTTGCCGTGCATGTCTTGTCCGAGATGGTCGCCGTGGCCACGGCCGCAGACACGGTTGCGCTCGTCAAGCCATGCCCCCGCACCAAGGCCATCGTCGAGTGGAAGCTCGAGGGATGCCTCACGACGCTGAGATCACTCTTTGGCTTTCTCGCGGTCGGCACCGCCACGGGCCACTTCTCGCTCGTAGACGCCGACACAGGGGTCCTTCACACGCACGTCAAAGCGCACAACGGCCCAGTTGTCACGATCCACGAAATCAACGCGTCAATGTTTCTCACGATTGGGGGCGACAAGCTCGCGATTCTCTGGCGCTGGCCCAGCCTTCACCCCGCCCTCCACATCACAAACATGCCCGAGGCCATCGAGGCCGCGCAAGTCCAATGCATTGTACGACGAGAGGACGACTCGGTCTGGCTCGTCGTCGGCCATGGAACCAAAGTTGCCATCGCATGCGTGAGTCCCCTCCCCCCAAAGCCGGCCCCCAAGATCCAGCTCGCGTGGCTCGATGTGAAAACAAGGCACCCCATCCAAGCCATAGCTGTGTTGGACCACCTCCTCGCCGTCGGTACATACGACGGGAAACTCCATTTGTGCGCGTAGGAGTTGCAATCCAATCTATTATTTAGCCACCTCGTCAACTTCCACGTGGCACGCTGGGAACACAGCGAATCGTTCGATTTCGAGCGTTAATGTGTCGGGTGGGAATGCACACGTACCGGGTGTTCGACTCAAATACCGGGTAAATGAACGAACATCCGGATAATCTTGACAACCACGACCTTTCGACGTTGCCCTTTGGCGAATCGACATGGAAGAAATCGAGGCCTTCGATAAAGCAACCTTGGGCAGCACAAGGCCACCACCGAAAGCTCACTTTTCAACGTCTTGTCCCATGGAGATCTTGTCGGCTGTCACGCGCCTCGGCCTTGGCTTCCCCCTCCGAGTCGCGTCGGACCTCTCGGTCATCCCATCCATCGCCATCATGAAGGCCAACCAGCGCCACTTTGAAATGTTCATCGGCGTCTTCCATGTCTTTGTCTCGTGCTTGACCAATGTCGCCGACATTTACGAGCAGACGTACGCCGCGCCGCTCTTTCTCGCGCGCGCGCAGTGGATCGGTCTCCTCGACGTTCTCTGGCTCGCCTTCCTCTACCTCCTCGTCGTCCATCTTCTCTCGTTCAAGAACGAAAACTACAACATCGTCTTGCGCTACACGGGCTTCTCGCTCGCGTGGATCATGAAACTCAAGGACGGCCCCGAGGACCACACGTTCTCGCTGCTCATGGTACTCGTCGGCTTCTCCGTCGTCGTGTTGCGCCGCGTCCTCTTTTACGATAAGCACATGCTCCCGCTTCGGAAGACCGACGCTGCCATCTCGACCGCCCTCGCCGTCTTCTGTGCATGCATCTACCTCAACGCTGCCCACATTCCCCTTGACGGCGCCTACCTCCGCGCGGCCTTTTACTGCTGCCTCGGTTCGTTCTTCTACTTTGGCTGGAAGTGCGTCCCACCCACCAACGCAAGCCCCAAGAAATGGGACGATTGCGATCTCATTTCGTCCGAGTACATCTAAGACACACGATCGTCAATCGTTGTGCTCCTTTTATATAACAAGAGCGTGTGTTGACGATGATTCATTCGAGCTCATGGTCATGCAAAGGGTGTGGAGCCACCGTATTACCGGATTCACGACGCGATGTACTTGGACCTAGAACTACGTAGTAGGAGGAAGCCACAGTTTGCCTCAAGTGCATGTACCACCCATCTCTAGCTTTGGATGGCATTGCACTTCGGCGTCCTTCGTTGCAAGCCGAAGAGGCTGCCATGTTGAAGGCGGGTGTCGCTGCCGATCCCATGTCGCTTAGTGGCCTTCCGACGTCGTCAAAGGGGCTGACACAGCCTCGTCACGACTACGTCAGCCAATCCCATACTAGTATCATCCCACGTTCAACTTGCATCCACCAATGGGCGTGTGCAATGGAACTGCACAGGGGAAATTTTAAGCGGGCAAAGCCACGTAACGTTGGCCCATGCAAAAAAGTTCCCACACTATTTCACACTGTCGCGTCTGAGTCGCCTTGCCGGAGAGCTTGGGAGGGTCGACATGACCCACGGGTCTCTGATGCATTGCATTTGGGACCCAATCCCGAGACAAAGCTTCAGCAATCGTCTCAATCCCATGATTACTTTTGTTGCCACTCTCCTTTGACCTTGGGCTCAGTCGTTGCGCTGACAACATTTTCACCAAGCGGTGTGGTGATACAACAAATTGGCTTGGTTTGCATCTTCGAACGTGTCGTTCGGCTGCCTATGCCGCCAACATCAGAAGGACCTGAAGACGTTCTCGACATTCGTTGCCCTTGGATAAACTACGTAGTATTGCATGAGGAGGAGCCTTGATGGACGACGACGATGGAGGGTGAAATGATTCCCAGTTGCCAAGTTGACCTTGTGTCGCCATGGTGTCCTGGCCCCCGTCGCGGCCGAGAACATCGCGCCCGCCGTGGGATGGGATCAGAAAAACCTGTGACATCGGATATTTTCGCCCACCTTGAAGGAGAGGTGCAAGGGCAGCGACACGACACTGGCGTTTAGTATGCCTTATGCTGTGAAAACCTTGCGACAGTTGATATTAATTACTCACACATGCATTGAATTCATTTTATTCCATACAACGTGCAAGATGAATTTGAGTGCCACGGGTTTTAAATACAGTAAAGACCTCCAGAACGGGAGAAGCGTATCGCACACCCTCCACAAGAGCATTACACGACCGAGTGCGTGCGCCATTCTCGATCGACCCCTCGAATTCACACGACGAAGATGGCGCCCAACGGATTCCTCGGGGACGATGTCTTCCAAGCTGCCGCCGACACGAGTCTCCTCACCCACACGATGAACGACACGGTCATCTTCCTCGACTGGGGTACGTCCACCCATCATCATCATCGTTGTCGCTCACGCCCCATCAGATGACACGCTCCTCGCATCGACCTGGGTCGGGAAGCTCGGCCTCCGCCCCAAGTACGTCAACGAGAAGCCCGTGATCCCCGACGACGTCAAAATCCAACTCGAAGAACTCGAAGAATGCGTGATCGCGCTTCTCGAGACGGCCGTCCGCTACGGCCGCGTCGTCATCATCACGGCCGCGGAAACGGGGTGGGTCGAACTCTCCGCCTCCCTCTTCATGCCGCGGTGCCTTCCCATCATCACCCAACACATAAAAGTCGTCTCGGCGCGCTCAACGTACGAAGAACTGTACCCTGGCTCGCCCAAGAAGTGGAAGATCGAGGCGTTCCAGCACGAAGTGTACAATCATCCGTCCGAGAGCAATGGCAGCAGCCCCATGGCCCCCAAACACATCATCTCGATCGGCGACGGCCCGACGGAGCGCGAGGCGCTCATCAACCTTAAAATGTCGGTCGGGTGCCACCACGCGTTCCACGCCAAGTCGCTCAAGCTCATCACGTACCCAAACGCGATCGAACTCAAGATGGAAGTCCGACTTCTCCTCGACAATTTGCACACGCTGTGCACGCACGAAGAGGACATGGATTTGCAGATCTCCAAGGAAGTGTTTGCAAACCAAAGCTGCGACGTGCCGACCGCCGCGGTCGTGGCGTGATGAAGCAACACCTTCCTCTTTTATCATTATTCTGTAGACACCCTCCGTTGGGCAAACACATATAATATTATTGGGACCCCGCCACGACGGGCCACTATGTTTACAAGGGGGCGTTTGTGTTGGCCATGTCAGTCGGCGTACAAACCAAATACAATGCAGGTGGCCCAGATCGATTGCTAGCAGAGCTGTCAGCATGACATTGCGTGGATCACGTATACATTGGCAAACTCGGCGGACGCGTGGTTGTCGTGGTCGTTGTCCCAGAGGCAGCGCGAGGCAATGCGGACGTCTTGCAGCTTTTGTTGCCCCACAAACGCTTGAACGATGATTTTGTACCGAGGAAAGTTGCATTCGGCTAGAAACGATGGCTCAGGACACGGTGGACGTCATATGCCTACCGCGGATTCGGTTCTTGACGGTATCAGCAATGGTCGAACACCACTGCTTCGAGTCGTCTTCGTCGTATTCCTTGTTGCTCAACTCCTTTTCGAGGCACTCGGCGACGATCCCGCACACCTTTTTACGCCGGAATCTGGTTGACGAAGAGGAGAATCAAGAAGAAGAGGTGTAGGTCGTCGTACTTTTCATCCTCGGTGGGAGCCATGATGTACGTCGGCATGTAAATCTTGATGATCGGCGCATTCTTCTGCGGGGCGGCCACGGCCACGGGGTCACTGTCGGCCATCGTCGCACAGAACAAGATGTGCCCCTTCGGACGGAGGAAGAACCTCTATGAAATAATCTGGGAAACCGATCCCTCTGAAACATAATGTCCTCCGATTTGAATTGGAGTCAGGCTCCCATCTATCTGTTCAATTTCGGAGTTATTCAAAAGGCACTGAATTCGATACATTCAAATGGGGGCGATAAAGTACTGCGAAATGGACACATTCTCGCTCATGACACACATGTACGTATATGCATTCTACATTACAATTCCACAATGGGCGGTTAGAACCCATTTTTGCTCTTGACAAGACGGCAGCTGCCCGTGACAGGGTCTAACTTGCCGTTGCCACCTCCAATGCAGTTGCACTTGGTCGAGGGGTAGATGGACATGATAGCTGTGGTCACGGAAAACGTGAGGCACAAGACAAAGATGACAATGAGGACGATGCCAGCAAGCTTGCTCTTGCATCGGACCACGCTGGGGAGGCAACATGAAGAGCTAGACCAAGGCAAAGGGCTTGGAGCCGATCGAGATAAAGAACGAATAGGTCACATCCCACCGGACAGCAGTGGTGTCGGTTATAAGGTCGTTTTGGGCCGTTGTAGTTGGCACCATTCAATCCAAATCCATTCACGATTGGAGCTACAGTGCTCCCCCATGAACACCTTGAACGACCAGCCAAGGTTGACGAGGGTACGATACGAGGCCGTTCGATTGCCGTCCAACTGGATATAGATGTTGAAGTTGGGGTAGTTGAGGCCAGGGATCATGCCGTAGATGACACCGATGGCAGCGTAGTGAGCAAATAGACCCATGGCTTCGCGAGAAAAGAGGTTCTGGGCGCCGCCTTCGACGAGTGCTCCATCTTCCAGGCTCGCGGGAGTCTTGACCACCTCTTAGTTGTCCTTGTCGTGTTCTTCTTGGATCTGAGATTGGATGTACGAGACGCGCTCCTGCAGATCCAAATCGCGGTCGCCTTTGTTCGTGGTTTTGCTTTTGTTGGTTGAAGCAAAAAAATATTGAGCTCTGGTGGCTGAGGAGGAGGTTGGTGTGTTTGGGCGGACGTTATGTGGAAAAGGTTGATTTGACAGTTTGAATTTCATCCCGGCCATGCTCACGTCGTGTGAATCATCGAATATGTGTCACACGGGCCGCCAGAAACCATTGAAAATATATCAACATGCCCTAAACATAACTCCGGAGCTTTGCATGGAGTTGCAGGTCTGAGTTGCCCGTCGCGTCTCATTTCAGACGACGTGCAAATTGCAGACACTGCTGCCTGGTGCATATTCTGATGTGTTATCCTTGTTTGAGGCGCGTGCAAACCGGCCCTGTGCACCAGATGCCTCAATCAACCAGCTTCATCATGTGGTTTCCTGGTTTGGTTGCAGGAGAATTACAGCCCGAGTGCGGTTTGGGACACATGTGACACGTCGCTGGGATCCTTTCGGCTTCATTCGGATAAACCAAGGCGAAGCCGCGCCTTTTGGGCCAGATGAACTAACGGTTTCTGTGGGAGACACAGTTGAAGCTACCGTTCGGACACCACGTTGCTCCTCCTTTGCAACGAACTTTGTCTCTGCGACACCGTTTGGATGATGCAAGGCACGTACCAAGTCACACACCACTGGTTCTTCCCCCTGGACGGCGGCGGTGGCGGCACGTCCAAGTGGAGTCTTGCGCAACGCACAAGGTGACACTATGTTACGCAAGCGTAGCCATACTAGTAAAAGGTTGATCAATCTCGTATGTGGCCGGCCACCACGCCATCTTTGGCATCACATGTTGCGATACAAGATGTGCTGCAGGATACAAGTCGAGGAACCAAAACATAATCGGATCGATAACTTGCTGCCTCGTTTGATATAATGGACGTGCACTCCGTGATGGCACCACAAGTTGTTAACAATATTCGATTGCACGTCTCTAAAATCAAAATACAAAATCACAATGTTACGACTTGGTAAACTAGAATCCCTTTCTACTCTTGACGAGGGGGCACTTGCCCGTGGCAGGATCAACAACACCATTGCCACCAGCAATGCGGTAGCATTTGGTGGAGGGGAAAATGGACATGATACTCGTCGTGACCGAGAAGGAGAGACAGGAGACAAAGACAACAATGAGGATGATGCCAGCCAACTTGCTCTTCCCGCCTTTCTTCTTCAACTCTTGCATGGGGCCGCGCTGGGGAGGCAACATGAAGAGCCAGACCAAAGCAAAGAGCTTGCAGCCGTACGCGATAAAGTACGAATAGGTCACATCCCAGCGGACTTCGTTCGTGTCACGCATGAGGTCGTTCTGCGAGAGCATGAAGAACGAGTCAATGTACTTGTAGATGACAGCAGCAAACGGCCCAGCCAAGTTGGAAACCGTTGTGACGAGACCATACGTGGCGCCTTCGTTGCCGACGTCGGCGATTTCAACAGCACAATAAGTCGAAATGATGAAGCGGATGCCACCAGGGACGTTGTCAGCCAAGGCGACGCCGGTGTAGAACCACTGGTTGCGGACAACGTCCCAGATGGTGGCAAAGATGACAAAGCCATCGATCAAATAGACACCGATGGAGCCGAGGGCGATGGTCCAGCGCCAGTTCCAGTGCAGACCACACTTGCCAACGACCACCAAGATGCCCGAGAAGATAAAGTTGCCGAGGATGGTCGAGAGCGAGTCGTTCAAAGGTTCGACGCCCGCCCAGAGACTCGCCATGGGAGAGCCGGCGGTGGAGCTGATTGTTTGAAAGAGGTTGTTGATGAAGCGGAAGGCGCAGATCTGCCACATGACGCGCTTTTGGAGGAGCTCCCAAAAGTTGGAAAACCACTCTCGGAATGGCGTGCCAGGCGACTTCTTCTCTTGGACAACAAAGATGGTCGTGAGCACAACAAAGACGCACGGCACCAAGCAGATGCCGTAAGGAACGTTGGGCGCGATCGAAAATGAAAACGAACCGTTGTAGTTGGCACCGTTCAAACCAAAGCCATTCACGATTGGAGCCACAGTGCTTGCCACCGTACGCACAACATATACTGCGGTTTGAATGCGACCACGAATGGCGACGGGCTCACGTTGTGCGTACTCGACCAACATCGCGTCAGATGCACACGCCGCTGTGACGTAGCCAAGGGACACAAACATGGAGAGGATGATGAACATGGTGCCGTTGTCGGGCGCATTCAAGTTGAACAAAGAAGCTTGCTCGGCTGGTGTCGCACTCGAGTAGGGCTTCGTGCACGCCTTGGAGCCCATCTTGGCCGCCTTTTCACGGTTGCAGTACGGCTCGCCCAACGACGAGAACGTCATGACGGACAAACAAACCATCGTGGCCGTCCACCCAATCAGCATCCACGACTTGCGACGGTAGCCAAAGATGGGGAAACAATCCGAGAACATTCCCATGAACACCTTGAACGACCAGCCGAGGTTGACGAGGGTACTATACGAGGCCGTTTGGTAGCCTTCCAACTGGAGGTAGACGTTGAAGATGGGGTAGTTGAGGCCGGGGATCATGCCGTAGATGACTCCGATGGCAGCGTATTGAGCAAATAGACCCATAGCTTCGCGGGACAAGAGGCTGATGGCACCGCCTTCAGCAATGGCTCCATCCTCAAGCTCGCTTGGACTCTTGGCAGCGACGTAGTTGTCAATGCTGTCCCCATGGCCTTCGTCTTCTTGTGTGGCTGATTGGATATGTGACACCCGCTCTTGCAAATCTAAATCGCGATCGCCTTTGTTCATGATGTTGAGATCGTCGAGGCAAATACAAGAATGAC